>SNQJ01S0108427.1:4280-29437 GCA_010110895.2 Picea sitchensis
CCTGCCCGAGACAAAGCAACAAAGAAACTATGCATATGCAAGATCACTTGCTTGGTTAGCACTTCATATAATTATGGACTTCTGATGTAAAGCAATTGATAAACAATATTATTTATGAAGCAAATCAAAGTTGTACAATGGCAATAATTATAGTATATCACTTATAATAAATGCTAATGGCAATTAATGTAGCAATATCAACATTAAGAAACACCGCCTTAGCTAATCATTCAATTGCTTTTAACGATATAAATGCTGCAATGGTATAAGTATAGCATAAATAAACAATGGCAGCAGTAGGGTTAGTAGATGTTAGTCTACGCTAGGGTTAGAGGGTAAGGTAGTTGTTCAAAGTATTTGGTTGTGTGGAGTTCTGACCAAGGTACTCAAACAATGGAGGTCTTAGAACAGTGCTTTAGGGCAAATGGAGTCAAAAGGGCTACAAAAGTTGAAGGACCGTGATGATAGTAATAAAACTAAAGACAAGAGGATTGGATGTTGAGGTGTTGCTAAAGCAAGGCCTCAACAATGAAACCCTAGGGGAGAAAAGCTCACTAAGGTGTAGAAACCCTAGGCCTTAGTGCTTTCTCCTCCTTCTTTAGCTCAATGGCAAGATGAAAATCGACTAGCTTGAGTAATGGATGCAATGGCTAAGGACAAGAGAGTTGAATGATGAAGTGTTGCTATGGAAAGGCTTCATCAACAAAACCATAGGGAAAACGGCTCACTAAGGTGTAGAAACCCTAGGCCTTAGTGCGTTTTCTCCTTCCTTGGCTCAAATGCAAGATGAAAAACAGCTAGGCTAGAAGAATATGGATAGAGTGTTGCTATGGCAAGGCTCTATCTTACTTTAACAAATCAAATGGCTCTTAATCTTAGTAGGGACATGAGACAAACACCTTAGCATGTGCTTGTCACCTAGGGTTTAATTCAACAAATTATAATAACAAATGCAAGTAAACAATACTATAACCATTCAATTAAGAAGTGTTGCAGAAATTTAATTACATAAACCAAGAAATCATGTAGAAAACCCTAGTTGTAAACCTTCCACCAAGAGAAATGACAAAAATGCCAAGAAAAGTCTTTATTCACAATGATGCCAAAATGTTATCACACAGTTTGTAGTCAAGGTAAAAGACGGCTGAAAGGACGGAAAATTGGCGTAACAGAGACTATCCCACCACTGTGACCTCAATGGGATAACTCTTTCTGTTTAGGGAGGTAAGGCCCAGGGGAGACGTCCCTGGTGACCTGGGGTTTTGAGAAGGCAAAGCCTTAAAAAGCTAAGTGATAAATTCCCCCTCACAAGTAACCACCGATCAGAAAGTTCGACTTAATAGCCAATAAAGATAAAAGTAACCAGAAGTGTACCTGCTCGAGACAAAGCAACAAAGAAACTATGCATGTGCAAGATCACTTGCTTGGTTAGCACTTCATATAATTATGGACTTCTGATGTAAAGCAATTGATAAACAATATTATTGATGAAGCAAATCAAAGTTGTACAACGACAATGATTACAATATATCACTTCATAATAAATGCTAATGGCATTTAATGCAACAATATCAACATAAAGAAACAACGCCTTAGCTATTCATGCAATTTCTTTTAATGATATAAATGCTGCAATGGTATAAGAATAGCATAAATAAACAATGGAAACAATAGGGTTAGTAGATGTTAGTCTACGCTAGGGTTAGAGGGTTAGGTAGTTGTTCAAAGTATTTGGTTGTTTGGAGTTGTGACCAAGGTACTCAAACAATGGAGGTCTTAGATCAGTGCTTTAGGGCAAATGGAGTCAAAAGGGCTACAAAAGTTGAAGGACCATGATGATAGTAATAAAACTAAAGACAAGAGGGTTGGATGTTGAGGTGTTGCTAAAGCAAGGCCTCAACAATGAAACCCTAGGGGAGAAAGGCTCACTAAGGTGTAGAAACCCTAGGCCTTAATGCTTTCTCCTCCTTCTTTAACTCAATGGCAAGATGAAAATCGACTAGCTTGAGTAATAGATGCAATGGCTAAGGACAAGAGAGTTTAATGATGAAGTGTTGCTATGGCAAGGTTTCATCAACAAAACCCTAGGGAAAAAGACTCACTAAGGTGTAGAAACCCTAGGCCTTAGTGCATTTTCTCCTTCCTTGGCTCAAATGCAAGATGAAAAACGGCTAGGCTAGAAGAATATGTATAGAGTGTTGCTATGGCAAGGCTCTATCTTACTTCAACAAATCAAATGGCTCTTAATCTTAGCAGGGACATGAGACAAGGACCTTAGCATGTGCTTGTCACCTAGGGTTTAATTCAACAAATTATAATAACAAATGCAAGTAAACAATACTTTAACCATTCAATTAAGAAGTGTTGCAGAAATTTACTTACATAAACCAAGAAATCATGTAGCAAACCCTAGTTGTAAACCTTCCACCAAGAGAAATGCCAAAAATGCCAAGAAAAGTCTTCCTTCAACAAGTGCGCCTCAAAATTTCATCCAAAACCCTAGAATAGGGCGCAAAGTTCAGACCTCAGTAATGTGTGAGTGAAAGATGATCAAAAAATGAGAGTGAAAACCCTCAATCTATACTATACCAATGACCTTAATTAAATTTTAGGTCATCAAAAGGCCGACAAGGCGAAAATACACAATAATACTATTTTACAATAAGTTGTCATAAATTAAACCCTAATCAAGCAAAAGTAAGACGTCATGCCCCTTCTAGGGTGACGTTAGCCCTTTCTAGGGCAAATGTAGCCTCCTGGAACAAAACGTTAGCCCTCCTTGGGCTTCTTCAACCTGCCACACGTGCCAAACTGCCATGACTATCTCCCAAAACGTCCATAAAGCTGGATGACGTCATGAGCGTCCTGGGTGACGTCCTGGGCCTTCCAAGGTTAACATTCCAATGAAGAGGGCACAACCCCCCTAGGTAAGGCTCTGCCAGAGTGCCTCTATGGAACGTCCTCCTCTTCTTCGGTGCAAACCGCTCTGTCCTGTCTCTGCCCTCGACTGGGGTCTCAACATCCATCTGGTGGGCTCTTCAGCCCCATGGAGGTCCGAACTAATCATCTCCCCATGTGTACCTGTCCAATGTGGTACCTGTCCGTCAGGTATGATCCTGCACATCAACAGATACCCCCTCCATGGGCTCATAAGTCACAGGGATCATAGCAATGTCAATCACATCTAATCATCAATATTATTAAACATGTGCATAAAACCCTTTTTACCCTAGTCAAGTGCTCAAAGACATTATACAAATCTGCAATACAAGTTTGGAGGAGGTGACAGGGCATCCTATTGGGCTAGTGTCTACTGGAAAAGGGATGTTTCTGGAAGAGATTAAATCCAAGTCATGTAAATGGGTGAGGTGGATAAGGGATGTCCTGACAAGGAGTGCAGTGAAAGTAGGGAAATGCAGGGCTTACCTATGGGTGCCTTTGTGGAAGGCGAGCTGCACTTGTCCTGGATGCAAATGTTTCAAAGCCCATTCATGCCTTTTATTCATTATTCTTTATTGCTTTTTCTTCAAGAAGCTAATCAAGGGACACTGTCCTGGCGTGGTAACCAGTGGTGGCAGTGTTACCCACAAGTACTTTCACAGAAATGAGAAGGCTGGCTCGTGATGAGATCCCCTTTCTCTTGGCCATGCAACCAAGAGTCACTACCCTGGCGTGGTAACCAACTTCTAGTAGTGTCATACTGCTAGGTACCCATGGACCTAATAGGCTGGCACGTGATGAGACCCCCTATCCTCTGACTAGGTCTTGTTTTATTATTTTTATGGGTCCCTCTTGTTTCTTGTTGGGAAACTCTTTATTGCTTTCTTGGGGATCCCTGGGCGAAGCATCTCGAGGTTTTATTTTTAGGCTTTTATCTTTTGCCTGCTTGCTTTTACCTTCTGGGCCTTTAGCCCCTTCTTCCCACAAGGCAAGGTGCAACCCTTAAATAATTGGCCAACCCAATGCCTGGACAAATGTAATGGGATGGATGAGCGGGAAGCAAGATGAAAAAGTGGTAATATGACGAGAGCGGACGATGACTTTTCAGAAATCCCCCCAGTGGCAACTCAAAACCTATGGGCACAGGCTTACTAGGGCATCCTTTCATTCCCCCCAAACATGGTCAAGTGGACAAGTATAAGATCCAAGCATTTGTTAGAAACAAAAGGAATTAAATGCACATATTCAAAGGTTTTTAGGATTAGAGTGACACATACCATGATACCCGGACTCATTACCTCATGGAGCAAGAACCATCTCTGATACAGGACCAAGGCGAAGGTGATGGATACTGCTACCGCTGACAAAGTGGAGGTGTTGAAAGGGAGAAAAGATGGGCCCTCCTGGGCCATACTCAAGTCGATCTGGCTCTCGGTACTCCATGTTCAGGACTCGTGGGCCTCGAGACATGATCTCCTAGTTATCCCTAAACGTGGGGGATAACAGGCCCCTCCAAGCACATTTCTTCATCATTTACCAAGTTAAGGATTATTACGGCATGTATAGCAGCTCTATGTGTCCTAACCATTCATAAATTGCTCTCTTGGCTTGACCTCTTGAATCCATAGGTCCAATATTGGGTAGGCATTAGTACCTTATCCTCCATCACCCATTTATTTTCATTATACTACAAAAACACTGATTTGCTAAGCTATCTCTTCAGATCGCCTTGAGCCTCCTTGTTATAGCCTTAGCAATCCTACTTTAGGGATACCCCCTTGTGTTGGAGAAGAGCCAACCTAAAGCGAGAGAGGGAGTTATTGAGGTGAGAATGGGTAGCCCCTTTGAGTTTTCATGCCCTCTGGTCTTGCATGCCCTGCTGGCCTGTCATTTGCTTCCTTTAACACACGAGAGACTTCCAAATAGCTTGAAATCAGATAGAGGGTTATTCTGCTAGTCACTCTGCTTTCATTAGTGAATTTGGGTAATTTCTGTTTCAATAACTATCAAGAAATAGACGTAAACTCATTAGCATGGAGAAAAAATTTCATTAGGACAAATTTATTGGCAGTTGTATTCCAAACATTGTAATATAGAGCTCAACTGTTTGATGTTTCCTAACATGTTTGTGTGTAGGTGTCTAAATAAATAAGATGTCCAAGGCTCGAGTTAGCTGTAAGAGAAATATTGTAGATTGAGATCAGACAAAAAATTTGGTCTGTGTTTTAATTTTATTTTCAGAACCATTGATTGTCATTTTCTTTCACAGACCAAAAATAAGGTTTGAAGATTTAGCAAGGAAGTGAGGAAATGGACTTAAATAAACAATTTGTTCCTAAATAGGATCACTTCTTGTTTGTTACAAGCTAAAACCCACCACTGTAGAATTTTAAAAATTGGCAGAAATGTGGAAACTCTAAAACAAAGTATCAGTTTCATCAAGTTGAGTACTTTTGATTATAGTGTTAACATTTCCAGATCAGCGACAATTTATGTGATTATCATAAGTAAAGATTTTCTCTCATGATGAGAATATCTTCTATTGACATTGATGGTTCAAACCTCTTTGGACCAGGTTTATGTCAGAGGAAGACCTCTAAATTCTGCTACAGGAGCAAAAAGCATATTTTATGGATATGATGGTCAGCAATGCAGTGTAGAGCAGCTAGCCCTGCAGTATTATTCTGGCGAGGAAGGTGGCTACTGGCAAGGAGTGCATTCAGAAGGTGGCATTTGGATGACATATTTTGGTCTTCTTATGTGGGGTGTCCTTTTTTCTGATGTGCCAGATGTCTTTCAGACTTCTTTTCAGGTACAACATGTTTTGCTTAATTATTATAATTCTTGTACCTTATAAATTCTATAGTAGAAAATATTGATATCTCTCAGAATGTTTTCAACATATTTACACCCTATTATCTCATTCCAGACTGCACCACTTGACCTAAGGACAGATTCCTTTTACCTGAGTAGAGAATCTCTCATAGAAGCACAATTGAGTAATATACATATGGGTGAGGCTGAAAACATTTTGTCTGCCACGTGGGAGACACATTTTGGAACTTCTTGCCAAGGGGTGAATTGGGATCGCCATTCTCTCATTGAACTTCAAACCATTGCTTCATGTATTGGAGGACCTGCTTTAGCTGCTATTTGCAGGCTTCTAGCAGAAGATTATGGCAGCTGGGCAGCAGGCATGCCAGATCTCCTGCTCTGGCGCACATCCTCTGATGAGAAAGATCTTCCTTACAGAAAGTGTGGTCATAGCTTGTCTCATGGTGGAAATTCAGAAACTTGTAGTTGCTGCTTTCAGGATGCTGTGAATAATATAGGAACAACTGGCTCACAGGGAGAAGCCAAACTTGTTGAAGTGAAAGGTCCAAGGGATCGTCTTTCAGAGCAGCAGCGTGCATGGATCTTGGTCCTTATGGATGCTGGGATGTGTGTTGAGGTGTGCAAAATTAATGAGCAACCAAAGGAAGGTGAGTGATTGACTTGCCTCTATATAATAACATATTGCTTAACACACGTGCATGTTTGTCTTCCTGATGATGAATCCCGATTCGGATTCGAAACGTCGATGACAAAAATGACACCAACTGTGGATTATCCGGCAAATAACTTCGAAACTCCTCACCACAGAAATCTGAAAATATATCCACTGTTTTCTCCATTTATATGGCCATCAAAAGCACATTCTTTGATTTTTTTCTATATCTGTATCTCTAGAGATCAAATGGGTCTTGTTTTCAAGTGATTGTGAAGTTTTAAGTAAATTAAATTACATTAATATTAATCTCTACAGATGAGCCAAAATAGCTCAATGAAATTGTGGAAACATCCAATTACAATATAAGCTGGATCACATAGCTTTGACATCGATTGTTTAATAAATTTGCAGCAGAAGCATAGAATGACCAGGCACAAATACTAGTTATAGTATTGGTGTTTGGTGGCTAGCATATGCACCAGTTTGTTGAAATAAGTAATCGGAGTTGTGGTTAACTTTCTCGTATGATGGACTGAATGTGTCTTCTCTTGTCCTGGTTATTGTAATAAAAATTCATATTGTTGTTGACAACTGAATCTTGCCCTCAGTTCTGCAGTATATATCTAGTATTCTCAAGTGCGTTGGACGGACTTCTTGGCATTCTCTGTCATCAAAGAAACTATGGCAAATTTTAACTTGTAATAGTAAGATCATTACTTTTCAGATCTTTGTTGAGTAGAAATTAACAAGAGCCAAGACATTGTAGCATAATAAGCCCATTGTAAAATGCTTTGTGCTTAGCAACTAACTTCTGTTGAAATCTCTGCATTCTTCATTTCGAAAAGAAAACAATAGTACATATAATCTTGATATGCCAAAAGTGGAAAGCCAAAGGTATCTGATACAAGAGTAGAACTATCAACCAAGTTAGATAACCCAACAAGACCAACCAAGGGTCAGATCGCTGGACAATATACTTAAGACCTTGAGAACATCATAGTTTGGGACAAAACCAAGAACAAAAAGACACTAGACAACTAGTTGGCCCATTAAAAAATGTCCACGCAGAGATTGGGGAGTAGGCAGAGCAGATGAAGCTGCCTCTCTAAAGCAATGTAGAGTTCTAAAAGCAAGATTAGTTGAAGTCTGGCCTCTCAACAATTTGCTTGAAGTGCCCGTCAAGCGCAATGAACTTGTGTCATCATCTTGAGTTCGTTAACCCATTGACAATGTAGAGAGTCAACATGGGTTTTGTTGAAACAATTCAGCAGGCCTCCTTTAATTAGCTTGAATGGTCAGTTTCTATGAATATGAATGTCAATCTTTGAAATCCACCTTTCAGTTACAACTTCAACTTTCAATTTAAGTGTTAGAGGAGAAAAATTGTATTTGAATAAAGTATTATAGTCGAACATTTGGGTCTACTAGTTGTGTAATTCAGATGTATGCCTTTTTTTCGGCTATTTGATAGAATAGTTAGTTGAATAATACTCCAATTAGTTATATGTTCTGTTCTAGCATTTAGGCAATCGTAGATGATATGGTCATGAGAGACTTAGACCTCAGATCATATGGGAACTATAGATGATAGAGTACCAGGTTGTTGTTTGAATTGTACTTCCATCTCTTAATATAAGAAGTTTCTCTCCAATTTATCTTTTATGTATTTTTTTGGTCTCTCTTTGTCCCATTTGATCCGTATTAACATTCGTTCCATTGCCGGTTGTATTGGAAGTTGGAACCCAAGCCATTGATTATAGAAGAACGAAGAGTAAATTATAACTGAAAAAACGATAAAAGATAGGTTGGAGAAAAAGATCAAGAGATATCTTAGAGTCCATGCAACAAGAAACACTATTTCAATTGCAAAAACGAGATTTTGATTCTTCACCAAAACAAATGTGAGGCATCTAGAAGCAATGTCAAAGGAAATTTGTGGATGGTTGATAGAGAGAGACCAATACAAATTTTCCTTGGACTTTAAAAAAAAAGTACGTGGAAATTTTTATTCAAGCAAAACAAATTTGTCAGAGTGTTTTATCAGTATTGATTGGATAAGGGAATTGGAACCAAAAGACATGTTGAGAAAGTCGAAGAAGAATTCTTAACATCATATCACCATGAAGGATTCTTTATATTCGTGTCGAATCTATTCTGATAGTGGCTACTAGAGCATGGATGTGACCACAATGTGGAAAATTGTGAGTTTGTGGGTCAATATTGTTGATGAATGCAACTATGTGAGCTATTCTCCAGCTTACAAACCTGTGAGGTGTGGATCATTGCAAATATGTGAAGCCTTTCTCTCAGCTTACAAACCTAAGAGAAAGCCCCTAAGAAGGGTTCGTGGTTTCTGCCTGGGATAGAGCTAGGAACATAGAGATTACCTCCTCCATGATGTGGGTGAGAAGAAATCCAGATGATTATCCGGTGGAAAAACGATCTGTTGAGTTAGGAGGTGGCTGTGGCTGAGCACAAGGTGAACGTGTGAAATCCCAAAAGTGCCGGGCACATTGTGATGTGGACAGAAATGAAGATGATGTGATAGCCTCCTTTGAGCAGTAGAGTTGACGAGAAGACTCCAGATGATTCTCTTGTCGGTGGCAGTGGGAAAGCAGATCTGTAGAGTGGACATGCCTGTGGATGAGCACAGGTGAACGTGTGAAGACTTGGTTCTTATGTGTAATGCAGTGAATCAAAGCTATGACATCCCTATGGATGTGCCCCTAGTAGATGAGCACTAGTGGGTGTATTAGATCCTTTGCTATACACTGTTCAAGAGTCAGACCTACCTGTAACCCTAATTTTTATGTAAAGGGTACTAGTCAGCGCCACCTTAATATGTTTAATAATAAATGTAAAAGATAATTAATATTAATATTAATTATAATAATAATAATAATAAATAATAATAATAACAAATTATATAGTGACTTAAAGAGGTCGGCCCTGTTGAGCCAATAAACGCCTTTGTTGATTGGACAAGTCTAATATAAGTAAGGGATGATTCTCCATTGTGGAATCATATCTTCCTTGTGAGTTTGGAAATTTTAGCAAGTACATCTCTTTGGAAAAAGGTGCACACCTCTCTTGGGTGCTAGGGTTTAAGCACCCTCTTGTGTGCTAGGTCTTTCTTGGAGGTGAAGGTCTTTCTCTTGAAAAATATAGCAAAGGATTTGGCTGGGTTTTCTTCCCTTGTTGAGAAGGGTTTCCCATGATACTTCTTTTGTTCTTGTGCATGGTGTTTCTTCTTGTGATCTTGGTTGCTGCAACATTATTATCTATGGTTAAGTTAAATGCTAAAATGGAATGAACTTCATGCTTAACCTAGTTTATTGTAAAATCAACATGGTTTCAGAGCATAGGTCTTGAAGGAACCCATTGCACAAGCATTTGCCAAATCTCATCTTTTACCAGTCATCCCTCTTCTGCAGAACCGTACGACCCTCCTAGGGTTTCCAGAAAATCCGTACAACCCTCTTCTTTTGGGTGTTTCAGCCCCTTAAAACTTGGATGCTGGGGCTAATTTTGGCATAGAAGAGTACGACCTCTTCCAGCGCATCTCCAGAGACTCTTAGAGTGACATTTCGAGCATTTTGAATTTTGGCCCTGTTATCGCACGGTTTGTAGGAAAGGTTAAAAGAGCTTGAGTCAAGGGTAGAAACCGGCGTAACAGGAGCTTCCCCACCCACTGTCACCTCGATGGGGGGCTCTTTCTATTTAGGAGGGCTAGTCCAAGGGNCAAGGGCCATGCTCAAGTCAATCTGCTCTCGTACTCCATGTCTAGGACCATGTGGGCCTCGAGACATGATCTCCTAGTTATCCCTAGATATCGGGGATAACAGGCCCTAGGGTTTCTAGGGTTTCGCCAATTTCTACAGAAATTTCAGAATTAGGGTTTCTGCATACTCATTGAAGGAGCTCTTCAACTCACCAATGTTCTATTATCTCTCAAAGGCTTATTGTTGGTAGTCATAAGTCCAATAAAACCTAAAAGTGCTAGCCTAGCCTAATCGTTAGGTTTTCTAGCCTAGTTGACAAAGGGTTGTGAAGAATCTAAAATTATGATGAACAAAAAGTATGATGGAAGATAAGCTTGATGGATCAAGCAACTTCAAAGTTCTTGAAAGACAAAACTTCAGAGGAATACTTATTGTGGGTAATACAAAAGGGTTTACCAGAGACAACTATGAATGAATGGAAGGAAGATGACGTCAATACAAGGAAGCCAATTACCTACTCAAGCCCTCACTTTGAAAGGCCAGCTTCAAAATAACAAAGATGACAAAAGATGACACTGTGACTATCTTCTTCATAAATATCTCAGAGGATAGAGATAAGCCAAAGAGCCATTGAAGAAATCATATCAACATCCTTAGGTATGCACTTGTATATATTATTTGTATCATTGTCATGAGTGAAATTGCAGGAGGAAGGAACCTTTACTGAAGTCATGGATCCAGAGGGATCTCAGTGCATTCAGAGAAACAACACACTCAAAGTAAAGACTCCAGGTTTGATTGTTGTAATTGTCATTCCTCTAACCTATATTTCTAAAAGTTTGTTACATTACAAGCAGGTGTTGTAGCTGTGACAATATTCCTTAAAATGTTTTGATTCTAGAAATGTACTCACTATTCTCCTTTAGGAGATATTCTTGTGTTGGTTCTTTTTGTTTTCTTGTTCCAGATAGGTTAACAAGAAAAGAAGATGCTTATCCTTCAGAGGGAGTCACTTGACTCAGAAAGAGCCAAAACCATTTGAGAAAGAAGAAGAATAGAACCATCTTTGAAACAACCAATGCTACAAAGCATGATCAAAATCTTTCTAGGATTCCATGGGAAGAAGCATGCATGACACGGTATATGTGCAGAACAAGATTCTTCATCGGAATGAAGCCTGAGATTGAGCACTTCAGTTTGTTTGGGTGCCCAATGTATTTTCATGTACCCAAAGAGAAGAAGTCCAAGCTAGAAGAAAGGATACAGTGAATCTTCAAAGACAGATTGAGACAAGCAGAGACGTTGTCCTTGAAGAAGAGACAATTTTTTCAAAGACCCAGAGAATCTCAGATGGAGATTGGTAGTGAGACAATACCTTCTCCCCCTTCAACAATTCAAAGGGAGACAAACATTACTTCAGGTTATCCAGGTTTCCCAATTGATATGTTCAGAGATATTGCAGTAGGGCATAAAATCCCTACCTAGACTCACTCTTCAAGAGGCAGAGAAACATACAAGCATCTCAAGGCACATTCCGAGAAAGCAAAAGAGATTTTCGAGCTATCCTTCAGTCACGAGCCACTTCATTGACGCTGAGACTCCTTGTCTTAGAGAAACAACACGAGAACCGGTATGGCAAGATGCCATAACAGAAGAATACCAGTATATATTAAAAAATGATGCATAAGATATTATCCAGGGACCAGAAAGGGAAGTCTGTGGTAACTTCCAAGTGGATCTATAAGATCAAGCATGTAACTGATGGAAGTATCGAGAAATACAAAACGAGATCTGTAGCCAGAGGTTTCTCATAAACAGAGGGAGTTGTCTATGATGAGACACTTGACCTAGTGAGCTGATACACTTCCATCCGTACTACCATTCATGAGTTGGAAACCATATCAGATAGATAGATTCTTGATGAGTTTGGATTTCAACAAGAATGTTGTTGATCCAAACCTATACAGTGTTGGTGACAAGAACCTGATCCTGATGACTTATTCATAAAGCATTGTTGTTGGATACAAGTAATCCTTGACTTCTGAAATCGAGATGAAGAATCCAAGTATGATGCACTACTTCTTGGGATAAGAAGTATGACAGAGGACCAATAAGATTTTCCTGAGTCAAGGAAAATATACAGTGAAAATATTAAAGAAGTTCAGTATGACATAATGCAAAATCCACCGTGATGGATTTAAAGAAGAAGATTGATGATGATTCAGACGAGACTGATCCATAGCTGATTGGATCGCTAATGTATCTGGTTAATACCAGATTGGATTCATACCATGCAATGAATGTGCCTAGTCATTTCATGAGTCAACCAAGACAGACTCACTAGACAACAACAAAACATGTATTGAGATATATACAAGGCACAGTTGGATATGGCCTGAGATATGCCTCCAGTGTGAAACTAAGTTTGCAGGATATACCGATTCAGATTGAGAAGAAAGTACAGTGGACCAAAAGAACACATCCAATTGATGTTCTACCGTGAAGTTTTCCATGGTTTCCTGATGCAGCAGAAAACAAAACTCCGTGGCCTTGAGTACCATAGAGGCAGAGTATATAAGCATAGAGTGTGCAAAGCAATGTGGCTTCACAAGCTTCTGACAGATTTACTTGACCATGAGATGGATCCTATGATGACCAAAAGCCGCGAGAACCCAGTGTTTCCTGATGGGTCGAAATACAATGAGATGAAACATCCTTATTTCAAAGATATGATGTAGAGGAAAATCGTACACATGCAGTACCTTCTTACACATGAGTAGATTGCAGATATCTTCACCAAATTAACTTCGTGAAGAATGGCTCCCTAGTTGAGAGGGAGTGTCAATAACTCCAGCCAAGACAAAATTCAAAATTCATCCGTGTGAGACTTGGCATGATAAAGAATGCCTCCCTAGCTGAGAGGGAGTGTTGATGAATGCAGCTACGTGAGACATTCTCCAGCTTACACACCTGTGAGGTGTGGATCATTGCAGCTATGTGAAGCCTTTCTCTCAGCTTACAAACCTGAGAGAAAGCCCCTAAGAAGGGTTCGTGGTTCCTGCCTGGGACAGAGCTAGGAACAAAGAGATGACCTTCTCCATGACATGAGTGAGAAGAACTCCAGATGATTATCCGGTGGAAAAACGATCTGTCGAGTTAGGGCGTGCCTGTGGCTGAGCACAAGGTGAACGTGTGAAATCCCAAAAGTGTTGGGCACATTGTCATGTGAACAAAAATGAAGATGATGTGATAGCCTCCTTTGAGCAACATAGTTGACGAGAAGACTCCAGATGATTCTCCTGTCGGTGGCAGTGGGAACACAGATCTCTAGAGTGGACGTGCCTGTGGATGAGCACAGGTGAACGTGTGAAGACCTGTTTCTTCTGTGTAATGCAGTGAATCAGAGCTATGACACCCCTATGGATGTGCCCCTAGTGGATGAGCACTAGTGGGTGTATCAGATCCTTTGCTATATACTGTTCAAGAGTCAGACCTACCCGTAACCCTAATTTTTATGTAAAGGGTACAGTTCGGCCCCACCTTAATATGTTTAATAATAAATGTAAAAGATAATTAATATTAATATTAATATTGATATTAATATTAATTATAATAATAATAATAATAATACTAATAATAAATAATGATAATAACAAATTAAATAGTGACTTAGAGAGGTTGGCCCTATTGAGCCAATAGACGTCTTTGTTGACTTGACAAGTCTAATATAAGTAAGGGATGATTCTCCATTGTGGAATCATATCTTCCTTGTGAGTTTGGAAATTTCAGCAAGTACATCTCTTTGGCAAAAGGTGCGCACCTCTCTTGGGCGCTAGGGTTTCTAGGGTATAAGCACCCTCTTGTGTGCTAGGTCTTTCTTGGAGGTGAAGGTCTTTCTCTTGAAGAATATAACAAAGGATTTGGCTGGGTTTTCTTCCCTTGTTGAGAAGGGTTTCCCAGGATACTTCTTGTGTTCTTGTGCATGGTGTTTCTTCTTGTGATTTTGGTTGCTGCAACATTATTATCTATGGTTAAGTTAAATGCTAAAATGGAATGAACTTCATGCTTAACCTAGTTTATTGAAAAATCAACACATATGGAGGAGTAACCATAAAAAATGATGAAATTGAAATAATATAAAATGAGGAAGTTGAAAATATTGGGAAGTAGAGTCTCCAATACAATAAATTCAAGAAAAAGAAAATAAAGGAGATATAAGAAAGCTAACATAATGGAAATAAAAATAAATAAAATAAAGATTAGGGAGAAATTCAAAATAGAGAAATATAGGAAAAAGAGGAGAGAAAAAAGGAGAAAGGAGAGAAGAAATAGAAATACCAAGAGAAGAAAAGGAGGAGGATAAGAAAAAAAACTAGCCTTGAGGAAAGTGGTATAGGTGCCCTAGAATAAAGGACAAAGTACAAAAAATAGGGACATAAACTTAGGTAGGAATATGGAGAATAATGTTAACTAAGTGAAATTACAATGGAGAAGTTTTGGGGATATAAGAAGATTACACCAATCTCCAAATGAGAGGATGTAATTGAACGAGATGTAGATTGTTTGATATAAAGATATTGCGTCAATACACATGAATTTCAATAGCGATGAAAAATGATTTTAGGATAGTTCTCCATGCTAGTAGTGATATTGATTTAAGAAAGGGTAGAAGATAGAGAAGTTGGTATCGAAGAAGAAGAACAAACAAATAAAGAAACAAGAAAATGGATATGTATTTATTGTAGTGACATAGTGATATTTTTATTTATTATTGTATATTTTGATATGGTATTGCCTTATGTTTTGGTGTTAGAGGCACACCCATGGATGGAATATGACGGGCAAATTTGCTCGTGAAATACAATCAAATTTTTTGTATAGCCATCAACCTTTTGTTGAAATCGGTAGAGTGGGCATTACAATTGTGGAAACGATCAAATTTGTAGGCTTTTCAATTTTGAAATTTCAACCCTAGGCACACCATATAAATATTATTTGAGAAATTTATTATTAATATTGAGGTTCTAGAGTTGTGGAAACTATCAAATTTGCAGGCTTTTCAATTTTGAAATTTCAACCCTGAGCACACCATATAAATCCTATTTGAGAAATTTATTATTAATATTGAGGTTCTACATAGGGTAGAGTGTTTGACAACATAGGTATTCCAACAGAGGACAAACACCTTCAGTAACCACTCACACAACTAGATCAAAGATCAACACAACAATGTTTTCATGTGGTAAAACCCCTACAGGGAAACATCCACGACCCCAACCAACGTGGCCTCTTGGAACAATTTATTAATGCACAAGAAAACTTTACGAAGAGGTTTACAGGAAAGTTTCTTACAATTGATCTTCAACAAATGATCTCCATGCTCTTTAAATAAAGATCATGGACCAATCAGGTGCTAAGCCACGAATAAATGTAGCCATCAAGATCGAGGAGAATATGAATCGTCAGATCACTCTATGTCGGGAACATATTGTGGCCGTCAGATTTCCTAACTACAAATGCATACTAATGCACACTAAAGAAACACACTTTTACCTAACGATACATTAGACCAAGTTGATCTTAACTAACTCCTAAGTGTCTAAATATCCTAGCATCCCCCCTTAAGAACAACTTGGGATATGATTGAAGGATTTACAAAGATAACACTATAGGAGAAGGAAGGAGGCATTAGAGCCTATCCCCCCTTAATGACAACTTCCTGAACTCCTAACATAGATCGAAGTTTGGGAAACTTCGCTTATGTAAGAGACTTTTTGAAAATGTCTTCAACTTGATCTTTTGTAGGGTAGAAGAGCACTTCAATAACTCGATCATGAATGAGCTTTCTGATGAAGTGCATGTGTAGCTCGATGTGTTTACTGCACTGATGCTGAACTGGATCTTTGGCGAGCTTGATGGCACTCTGATTGTTGCATTAAAGGTTGGTCGGATACTGTTGCTGGAATCCAAACTATGAAAGGATCTGTCGAAACGACAAGGCTTCATGACTTGGATTAACCATTGATCGATACTTTGCTTCTGCTGAAGAAAGAGAAATAACCTGTTGTTTCTTACAGGTCCAAGTGACGAGTCCTGAACCAAGCCTGAAAACAAAACCTGTAGTAGACTTCTGATCATCAGTGTCGTTGACCCAATTTGAATCAATGAAACCAACCAATAAAGTAGTCCCCCCTGAACTGTAATGTATCCCGAACTGAATTGTACCCCAGACATATCGAAGTATTCTTTTAGCTGCTTTCCAATGACTTTCATGGGGTGTTTGCATATACCGGGCAACGAGGCCAACAACAAAGGAAAGATCATGACGGGTATGAGTCCAGTATAAGAGGCTACCAACTAAATGACTATACAAAGTGGCATCAACTTCGAGAGAAGTACATGTGACAACAAGCTTGACTCTAGACTGGAAGGGAGAAGGGGATGGTTTAGAATCTTCCATGTGAAAGTGACAAAGAAGGTCACAAGCATACTTAGATTGAGAAAGAAAAATTCCTTCCTTGGTTTGCAAAACTTGGAGGCCAAGGAAATAGTGCAAAAAGCCCAAGTCTGTCATTTCAAATTTCTTCTTAAGGCTGGTTTTCACATGGTTTAAAATTTTTGGGTCACTACCAGGGAGGATAAGGTCATCAGCATAAAGAACAAGGATCATGAGATGACTTCCTACTTTCTTGGTATAGACATTAGGGTCAAAATGGCATCTAGAAAAGCTAATATCAAGAAGAAAGCTGTCCATTTTGGCATACCAAGCTCAGGGAGCTGGCTTAAGACCATAAGGAGATTTCTTAAGGCGACAAACAAGGCTAGATTGATTCTGGACATAGGCAAGAGGTTGTTCCATGTAGATTTCTTTTTGCAAATCCCCATGAAAGAAGGCAAATTCAACATCCATCTAATGGACCTCCCATTTATGTGAGGCTGCAAGGGATTGGACAAGGCAGTTGGAATTCATTTTGACTACAGAGGAAAATGTTTCATTATAGTCAATTCCTTCAACTTGAGAGAATCCTTTGGAAACTAACCGAACCTTGTGTCTTTCAACACTTCCATATGATGCATACTTAGTTCTAGACCCATTTACATTTGATAAGTTTTCTTCCTCTCGGAAGAGGTACAAGATCCCAAGTATCGTTTGCCATTAAAGAACGATACTCTTCATTCATTGTTGTATCCCAATTTGGATGACCCGAAGCTTCTGCAAATGTCTCTAGATCATGAGTCTTTGAAACTTGAGCCAAAAGAGAAGAGGCTCGCTGGAATTGTGAATGTCTCCGACGTTGATCTAAAGGATCATCGACAAGATCACCAACTGTGTCTCGTGTTGAACGAATCCATCTAGGAAGCAGTGGTGCGGGTGTCGGTTCAAGTTCAATGGACTTGTTATCACATAATTTGTACTTATTACAAAGGAAAAGGTTAAGGGAAGGAAAATTGGCGTAACGAGAGGTTATCCTATCACTGTCACCTCAACAAGATACCTCTTTCTATTTAGGGTTGATGGTCAGAGACGTCCTCGGTGACTTGGGGTTTTGAGAAGGAAAAGGTTAAAGTGTCTATGAAAATGTCCCCTCTCACAAGTCACACTGATTAGAAAGTCTCGAGGTTTTAACCAATGAAGTAATGGGGTATTAAGATGTACCTGCCCAGAACAAAGCAACAAGAAAATATATCTTTTGCAAGTACAACTTGCTATTAGTACTTCATAAAACCATGGACTTTATCAATAAAAGCAATAGTTGATATATGGTGAAGCAAACATAAATTTATAGCAGCAATGTGTATAAGACAATAGCTTCACAATAAATGCCTTAAAATGGCTTCAAAATGACCAAGAATAATTACTCATCAATACCAAAGTACTACCATTTGTCAGAAGCAAATAAGGTAGTGTATTAATCAACTTTTTCAATTTCTTTTAGGTTCCTTTACTGCTGCAATAGATGGCTGTAGCTTACTTTAGTAACAACAACAAATAGGTTAGTAAATTAGACTATTCTAAGGTTAGGAGTAGTTAGTAGAGAGCTCAAGGTAAAGGTTTTGATAGTAGCTTTTGTCGATCACTCAATAGCAAGGCTTAGATCAGTGCTTTTTAGGGTAAATGGAGTCCTTTTAGGGAGCGACAAATCTTGAAGGAACAAATGATAATGAGCGAACTAGAGACAAGAGGGGTCAATAATTGAAGTGTTGGTAGCCCAAGGCTTCAATCACCAAACCCTAGGTGGAAAATGGCTACTAGGTGTTAAAATATTGTGTAACTGCAAAGAATATTCTTATCCCCTTTTGTGGATAAAGTAAAAGATAAAATATATTTATTATTGATTAGATCAATCCCGTTTTGTGGATTGATCACGTCGGTCATTGTAATTGACCAAATCCCCTTTTGTGGATCGGTCAACCCTAATTGTAATAGGCAGAATAAGAAGTCGGCCCCCAGATTAAATAAAGGTGGTTATAACCACCCAAAATGAGAAGTCGGCCCTACCAGTGAAAAGACACTTCTCTTCACACCTGCCAGATTGTATAAATAAGAGAGGCCAACGTCTCATTTACTCACTCACTCAGTTGTTCATCAGAGCACAAGTTTGGAGCTGCAGTTGGAGAAGAAGGAAGAGAGAGAGAGGCACATTCTTGGGAGAGGACTTTCTCTAGTGTTTGGTTTATTGTCTTAGCATTGCATTGGCTATCTATATTAAGGAAGTTTTGCTGGGTTTTCTTCCTCATGAGGGTTTACCAGGATAAATGTTGTGTACTCTTTTGATTGTGTTTCTCTCAGTAAGATCCTTATTATGTTGTTGTTATAATGAAGATTAATAATAACAGATTAAGCAAGAAACTTTAACACTAGGAAGTAGGTAACCCTAGGCCCTAGTAGTTTTCCTCCTTCTTTAGTTCAAAGATGAAGTAGATGACGACTTAGATGAAGCAAAATGTGCTAGGGTGTTGCAATCACAAGGCCCTTAGCAAAAGATTCAAGAAAATTGGTTTTCAAGCATAATCTAGTAGGTGAAAGTTATTAAGGCAAGGACAATCCATGTGCTTTAGCCTCCTAGGGTTTTATGCTAGCAATTTCATAATCTTAGTATACATGCAAGATAAATATAACTATAACCATTCAATGACGAAAAATTGCAGAAAATTACTTACATTCACCAAGAATCATCTAGTAAATAGCCTAGTTGAACACTTCCACCAAGAAAAATGCCAAAATAGTCCAAAATAAGCCTCCTTCAAGAAGTGCGCACCAAATTTCAGCCAAGTAACCCTAATTAGGGCACAAATTTCAGACCTCACACTTGTGTGAGTGAAAGCTGATGAAATAATCCAAGGGAAAATCCCTTATATATACAATTACAATGACCAGAATTAGGTCAAAAAGGCCGACATGGCCAGTTTACATGTAATATCCATTTTTTACATTAAATGGCAAGTTAAAACCCTAAATCAAGCAGAAATGGTGACATCATGCCCTCTTAGGGTGACGTTAGGCCTCTCTAGTGAAACGTTGGCCTCCATGAGCAAAACGTTAGGCCTCTCAAGGTCCCTGGATCAAGCCACACATGCCACTTGGCACACAACTGCCTCCAAAGTGTCCATCAAACGTTGGGTGACGTCAAGGGTCACAGAGGTGATGTCACGGGCCTTCCAAGGTCTACATCATAGTGGGAGGGCAAGACCCCCTGGGTCCAGGCCTGCCAGGCTGTCTCTGGTGGAACACCCTCCTCTCTCTTTGGTGCAAACCTCTGTTCTGTCTCTGCCCCTGGCTGGGGTCTCAACATCCATCTGGTGGGATTTTACCCCTATGGAGGTCCGAACTAATCATCTCCTCATGTGTACTTGTCCGTCGGGTGTGGCCCTGCAACAACAACAAGTATGGCCTCCATGAGCTCATAAGTCACATGGATCATAGCAATATCAATTACATCTAATAATCAAGTTTATTAAACATGTGCATAAAACCCCTTTTTCCCAGACAAGTGCTCAAAGACGTTATACTATTCTACTAGCCAGGTTTGGAGAGGATGTCAGGAGGTCCTATTAGGCTAATTCTCATTGGACGTGGGATGTTTCCAGGTGAAGACAAATCCAGGCCATATAAGGGGATGAGGTGGTGAGGGATGTTCGAGCAATGGGTGTAGTGATGACATGGGATTGTATGGCTTCCCTGTGGGTGCCTCTGAAGAGGGTGAGCTGCACCTTGTCGTGGATGCAAATGTTTCCATGCCCATTCAATGCCTTTTATCTTTTTATCTTATTGTTTTTTCTTTCAAGAGACTAGTTAGGGGACACTGCCCTGGCGTGGTGACTAGTGGTGACAATGTTACCCACAAGCATTTCACGAAGACGAGAAGGCTGGCTCACGATGAGACCCCCTTTCTCTTGGCTATGTCTCCAAGAGCCACTATCCTGGCGTGGTGACCAACTGAATGGTAGTATCATACCGCTACATGCCCATGGACCTAATAGGCTGGCTCGTGATGAGACCCCCTATCCTCCAACTAGGTCTTGATTTTATTATTTTATTGGTCCCTCTGTTTCTTTCTTTCTTGGGGATCCCTGGGCGAAGCATTTGAAGGTTTTGTTCTTTTGGATTTTATCTTTTGCCAACTACTTTTACCCTCTGGGCCTTTAGCCCCTTCTTCCCACAAGGTAAGGTACAACCCTTTGCTAGCTTGGCAAACCCAATGCTCGAACCAATGTAGGGGATGGATGAGAGGGAAAAAGATGAAAAGTGATAAGTATGGTGGGAATGGACGATGACCTTTCATGAACCCACCTAGTGGCAACTCAAACCCTATGGGAACCAACTTGCTAGGGCATCTTGTCATTCCCCCCAGGTTTGGACAAGTGGAATGGCATAAGGTCCAAGCACACGTCAGAAGTAAAAATAATTAAATGCACATATTCAAATGTTATGAGTATAATAATATATAAGTTGATGGAAAATGAGAGGTTTTACATTTTGGAAGTGGCCAAATTTCTATCAAGATTTTTTTGACACTGTCATGAGGAAATGGGAAAAAAAAATACCACAAACATTAGTCTGAAATAAGTAATGCTAGTACACAAAGAGCATTATGACATCTACATAGAAGGTTCCCAAATATAAATTTAGTTATAAATGGGCCCTTCATAGATTCTTTGAGACTATCATGAAGAGGAGAAACCTTATCAAGTGAAATATGTTAGAATTAATCTTCTATTTAATCACTAATGTTTTTGTTAAATTTGGCAGCATCGACAGTCATTCTCCAATGAGAGGCCATATGGGTCACCTTGAGGCTAGCCAGGGAGATTTGGAGAATCAACTAGTCTTGTGAGGTATTGACAAAAGCCAGGGGGAATGTACAACCTCAGTGAATCAAACCAAAAGTCAGGACGAACAAGATGCTATGTAAGTCTAATGCAAAAGTCAAGGGGAATGTACAACCTCTGTGAGAATAGATAATCTAGTGCAAAAGTCAGGGGGAACATACAACCTCTGTGAGCCTAGTCAAGCCTTGTGAGCCATGAGCAAAAGTCATGGCATCTAACAAAAGTTAGGTTGAATATAAAATCCTATGAGCTAGAAACAAACGATATTCCTAATATTGCAAATGATATAAATGTATTGATCTAGTGCATTGGCATGTGTAACATTATCCACCATGAAGATAAATTCGAATTTCCTTGTAAAGAGTAGAGTTGTAGAAGTCAAAGTTGCATGTCTAAGTCAAAGACTATGTTGTCAAGTTATCGCATGTTGCATGCATGTCTAGTTGCATGTTGCATGCTAAGTTAGTACACATGCATGCCAAGTCAAGGGTGAGTTGTAACTAAACTCTCAAGTCTAGTTCTATTTTCGAACTAAAGTGTGAAGCTGAGTTATGTTAAGCATGCAAACAAGTTCCTAATTCGAGCCATCTACTTCTCCTCTTCACTCCTTTATAAGTAGAGGTCGACCCCTCTCTTCTACACAGTTTTATATGCAGGTTAAGGGTGAAGCATATAGAGGCAACATACCAATGCTGTAGAGGCGCATATAAAGGTAGCATATCAACGCTATAGAGGCGTGTATAGAGGCAACATATCAGTGCTGTAGAGGCGCATATAGAGGCATATTAGTGCTGTAGAGGCGCATATAGAGTCAACATATCAGTGCTGTAGAGGTGCATAGAGAGGCAACACACAATGCTGTAGAGACAACATACAGAGGAAACATATCAGTGCTGTATATCAACATATAGAGGCGTATATCAATGTTGTAGATCAACATACAAAGGCATCATATCAGAGGTGTATATCAACACAATAGTGTTGATGAATGCAGCTATGGGAGACATCCTCCAACTTACAAACCTGTGAGATGTGGAACATAGCAGCTATGTGAAGCCTTTCTCCTCAGCTGACAAACCTGAGAGAAAGCCCCTATGAAGGGTTCGTGGTTCCTGCCTGGGACAGAGTCAGAAACGTAGAGATGACCTCCTCCATGACGTGAGTGAGAAGAACTCCAAATCATTATCCGGGTGAAAAGCTGTCCGGCGAGGCGGGCCAGTCTTCTTGAGTAACCCTCAAGAAGAGAGACTGCCCTAGACCACTCCCCATGTTAACCACAATGGGAAGTCGCTCTCTATGGTACATCAACAATCGATCTGGACCATTTTCTGAACTAGAAAATGTCTGTCTGTCAGAAACCTCAATCCTCTTTCCGAATTGGAAAGGAACTGCTCATCCTGGACCATTTTTCGAACTGAAAAATGACTGTCCATCAATCAATAACACATCAGTGCTCCCTCCCAACCTGGGAGTCATCTCTTCCTTTTTCAATAGGAAGTTGTCTCCACGAGCTCCAGCTTGAGTACGCAAAATCTTTCATCTTGGATAGAAGCTTTACCAAAATGTCTGCTTATCTGCTCATCTGTGGAGATATATATTTGAGAACCACTTTCTCCTTTCTGGACTTCATCATGGATAATGTAATGCTTGATCTCAAATGTACTTTGGTCTGGAACACTGGTTTTTCTCTGAAGTCTTCATATAGCTCTGATCAATAAAGTATATCTTTGTTGGATTCTTCTTTGGTTCCTGCTAGCTCACAACATCATGGCAAGGGTCAACCTGGAACATATCCATGTGGCACTTCTTCTGTCATCATGAGATCTTTGTCATGGATTGGCAATCCATCATCCTGATCTTCTGAGTAATCATTCTGATACAATATCTCTTTTATAGAAAATCTTCACCACGCTTCTGCTGTGCATTGGAGGTTCTCCACCAAGTTAGCTTCTTCCATCTGCATACAAGGGTCTCTTTCTGGTATGCCTCAAAGTCTTGAGGTTTCTCTTCATACACTCTTTGTTCAATTGCTCTGGAGAACAGTCTTTGCATTCATCTGATGTAGAACTCCAACCCATGGATGTTGCGGATGATATAATGACTCATGTAGAGGTATGTCTGGTTTACTGGAGCAAGTAATCGTCATAGTCTTCTCCCTCCATCTGGGAGAACCTCTAGTTCTGGATCTTGCAATGCTTGCATATATACACTGTTCTTCATCATAACTTTCAGTTCCTCTGCTTGATTACTTTTAGTGAGTTCATATCAGGCTGGTAATCTTGTGATTCTTAATACAATGAATGGTTGTTCTGGCTTCTCTTTCTTTCTTGGATTCTTTCATGTTCTTTCTCATGTGTTTCTTTAGCTCTCGGACCCATGGAGTTTCTTATAGATTCCATAACCTAAAGATTCCATTTCTTTCTTTCATCATAGGATCACGGATGTGGATGGACAACCAGGGATACTTTAAGGCTATTCTTCGAAGAAGACTTCTTCTAAGGTCGAACTGAACACGTATTGCTTTTCATGGATGCTACCATGGATATATACTTCATCATCTTCAATGGATCATAGGATTAGCTCCCTCCTAATCCTTGCTTCATGTATGAATGCATGCTCTTCTTTTTGGTGATATATAATCGGTTGCCTCCATCTAGGAGAGTCCACGATTTTGTTTGCATCCTTATTCCCTTCTGCAAAGTGTTATAAGTCTTTCTCCAATTTCTTCTTGATTGCTGACTTCTTTCTGTCTTTGCTTCTTCTAAGTCTCTTCAGGATTGATTCTGATTTCGACTTGTCTTGTAATAGCTTCCACATGATTTGTTTGATGTATTTCATCCTTTCATGTGTATTATCTGACTTGTATAATGATAACAATCCTTATCTTGTTGTTCTTCCATAGGTATAGTTCTTCTTGGAATATATTATCTTCTAAGAGATGGATATACAAGATATGTACAGAGACTATGCAAACAAGATATGTAGAAGAACTAAGAAGAGTATTGTTACCTTAAGAAGAAGAAGTCTCTTTCATCCTGCTTAGTCTTCTTTGTAGGTTCCTTTTCTTCAGCAACTGATGCTCCGTGTTTCTCCTTCCTTTTTCTTTAGCTCGAGACAATGATTCTTGTAGTGACCATACTTTCGACAGTTGAAGCATTGTATTTCTGAAATATCTTACTCTTGATTTGGCTTCCTCCTTGAACCAAGCTTCCTTTTGTTCCTGAAATTCATGAATCTTGCTGTGAAGGCTTGATCATCGTACTTCTTTTGGGGTTTCTCTTTTGCACTGATCCTGGATTCTTCTTGAGCACAAAAAGTCCAAAGTTCTTCAAATGTAGGATACTCCTTGTGTTCATGCTTGCAGCAAATGCATCCCATGTCTTGGGAAGATCATTGAGTACTATGTTTACCAATTCCTTCTCTGAAATGATCTCTTCAATAGATTGTAGTTGATCTCGTAACTGGGAGATCCTCACAAAGTATGATGTTATGTTATCATCATCATTCATCTTCATGTCACAGAGCTCATTTTTTAGACTCATTATTTGTCCAATGTTTCTGACTGAGAAGAGGTTTGTTAGGGCATCGTACATCTTCTTCGATGAGTCAAGATGGGAGATGTAGGGTATCAAGTGGTCTTTTATAGAGTCCACTATGATACTCATGGCATTGAT
>SNQJ01S0108429.1:0-29436 GCA_010110895.2 Picea sitchensis
ACTAAGTCCGCATAAATTTTTTAGGGTCCCTATCATGGGGGTTATCCTGGCTGTGGCAGCCTTACATTTCACCTCAAAAAATATGGATGCTACCTCAATTTGTTTCTGCCATAGGTCTATAATTTTAGACCAAATTCTACCTCAGGTTTTGGGCTGCAATAGCCTTAATTTTCACCTTAGAAAGGGTCCAACCCTTCTTCATTAAGTGTTTTTTGTTAGGGTATTTCTAGGACAGCTTCAGAGGGGCCTCTACCTTGTTGCAACTTCCTCTTAGGGTCTTCAACATCGCTCTCCCTTGCTGCGGTAACCTCTGAGGGTATCGCCTTAGGGTCTTTTCTTAGGGTATCCTCTTAGGGTCTTTAACAAGGCTCTCCCTTGCTGCAGTCTCCTCATAGGGTCTCCTATTAGATTCAACCTCTACATTTACCATAGAATTAAGGAGAGGTCCGCCTCCAGCCTTTACCACCGACAATTAAGGGAGGTACAACCTTCTTTTCTTTATGCCAGTAGTAAGGTCTCCTTCCATGGATTCCTTCCTTTTTGACTGTGCACATAATCATATTCAAGCCTGCTTTGATACCATGTTGATTTTTCAATAGGAAAGGCTTAAGCATGAAGTTCATTCCATTTTAGCATTTTACTTAAACCATAACTACTGTAGCAAACTATGATCAGAAGAAGAATAACCATGCACAAGAACACAAGAAGTATCCTGGGAGACCCTTCTCAACAAGGGAAGAAAACCCAACCAATCCTTTCCTATATTCTTCAAGAGAAAGACCTCCCACACCATCACCAAACCTAGCACACAAGAGGGTGATGTAATTCTCATAATTTATGACCACAACTTATGAGATCATGAGATGACACAATGTTAAGTGTGTTTCCTCAATGGGGATTCACCTTTATTTATATAAGACTTATCACATCAAATGATGTGTCTATTGGCACAATAGGGATTACCTCAATAACTCAAAATATAATTAATAATTACATATTAATTATCTTTTACATTGATTATCTTTTAATTTATGGTGGGGCCGACTTGTACCCTTTACGTTACAAATAGGGTTACATGTAGGTATGACTCTTGAAAAATATATTAAGGGATCTCATACACCCACTAGTGCTCAACCACTAGGGGCACATCCATCTTTGCTCAACCACAAGGATGTCCACATCTCTATCTCACTGTGTCTCATAGGAGAACCACACTCACTAGTGCTTAACCACTAGGATGATGTTCACATGTGCTCATCCATAGGCACATCCAACTTAGCAGATCTTCTTTCTCACTGCATTAAACATGAGAGTCATATGGAGTTCATCATCTCAAATCTCTTCTTAGAGGAGGTTAATACATCGTTTCATCTCTGTCTCAGAACGATGTACCCAACTCATGGGATTTTCCACAATTTCACCTGTTCTCAACCACATGCATGTCAAACTCAACAGATATTCTTTCTCACTGCGTTACATAGGAGAATCATCTGGAGTATCATCTCAACTCTCTACACAGAGGAGGTCAGCACAAAGTTCCAGTTTTGTCTCAGGTAGGAACCACATGCCCATATCATGGGCACACCCAACTCATGGGATCTCTCTCAGGTCGACTCAATCAGTCTGTGTACTGGAGGATATCTCACGCAGCTCTAATCATAAACATGATACCTCTCACTCGATGAGACACACTTATCCATTCCTCAGAATGGGAAGAACATCATATTCCTAAGGGAGGGAAGAATTTCATCGTATATAGAAATTATTCCATATCATAATGTAAATTATGTCGAGGAGGACTTAGGAGTGTATTCCATCTTTACCGATGAGGAAAACACTACCTTGGAAAAAATTTACCTAGAGTATGGGATGTGGCATATGCACTTTGTGTTGATTTTTCAATAGGTACGGGTTAAGCATGAAGTTCATTCCATTTTAGCATTTTACTTAAACCATAAACAAAATGTTGCAGCAACCAAGATCACAAGAAGAAACACCATTCACAAGTACATAAGAAGTATCTTGGGAAACCCTTCTGAACAAGGGAAGAAAACCCAACCAATCATTTACTATATTCTTCAAGAGAAATAACTCCACCACCAAGAAAACCTAGCACACAAAAGGGTGCTCACAAACCCTAGAAGACTAGCACCCAAGAGAGGTGCACACTTTTCCCAAGAAGATGTACTTGTTGAAATTTCCAAACTCACACAAAATATATGATTCCTCAATGGGGAATCTACCTTTACTTATATTAGACTTGACCTATCAACATAAGTGTCTATTGGCACAATAGGGCTGACCTCTATAACTCACAATATAATTAATAATAACCAAATTAATGATCTTTTACATTAATTATCAATTACATTAAGGTGGGGATGACCTGTACCCTTTACATTACAATTAGGGTTACAAGAAGGTTTGACTCTTGAACAATATAGCAAGAGATTTCATACACCCACTAGTGCTCAGCCACTAGGGGCACATCCATAGGGATGTCCATATCTCTATCTCACTCAATTACACATGAGAACCACTCTCACTAGTGCTCATCCACTAGGATCACATTCACCTGTGCTCGTCCACAGGCACGTCCACTCAACATATATTCTTTTCCACTGCATTATACATGAGAGTCATCTAGATTTCATCATCTCAACTCTCTTCTTAGAGGAGGATAATACATCATATTCATCTTTATCTCATGACGATGCACCCAACTCTATGGGAATTCACACGTTCACCTTGTGCTTAACCACATGCATGTCCAACTCAACAGATCTCCTTTCTCACTGCATTACACAAGAGAATCATCTGGCGTTATTCTCAACTTTATGTAAGAAGGAGGCCATCTCTACGTTCCATATTTGTCTCAAATATGATCCACACACCCCCCTCAGGGGCTCTCTCCGAGGTTTGTGTCCTGGAGAATGTCTCAGACAACTATAATAATCAACACTTTGATGGTTCATGCTCCAATGAAGGTAATGGATCTGGAAATATCTTGTACTTGAACTTTTTCTTGGTAAATGGTTTGGTGAAGATATCTGCGATTTTTTCATGAGTAGGAATATACTGCACATGTACTGTCTTCCTATGCACCATGTCTCTGATATAGTGATACTTTATCTCGATGTGTTTCGATCTGTCATGAAACATAGGGTTCTCATAGATCTTTACACAGGTTTGTTTATCACAATGAACAGTAGTAGGATCCATCTCATCATCAAATAAGTTAGTCAGAAGTTTGCGAAGCCACACTACTTCACGTACCGCTACACTCAATGCAATGTACTCCACCTCTGCGGTGCTCAATGCCACAGAGCTCTATTTTTTGCTACACCAGGAAACCATGGCAGACCCTAAAGTGAAGCAACAACCAGAGGTGATTTTTTCTGTCCACTACGCTTCCTTCCCAATCTGCAGTAGCATATCCTTGCAGGCTCAAGTCTACACTGGAGGCATATCTTAGGCCATAACCAACTGTGCCTCGTAAGTATCTCAATACATGTTTTGTAGCTATCCAATGTGTCTGTCTTTGTTGGCTCATAAACTGGCTAAATACATTCACTTCATAGAAAATGCCCAATTTGGTGTTAACCAGATACATCAGTGATCCAATAAACTATCTGTATAAGTGTGGATCTACCTCTCCTGAATCACTATCACTCATTTTCTTCAAATCCATCACCATTGGGGTGAGCATGAATTTGCATTATGTCATACCGAATTTTTTTTTTTAATATCTCCACAGTATATTTTCCTTGACTCAGGAAAATCTCATCTAACCTCTACCATACTTCTAGTCCTAGTAAGTAGTGCATCAAGCCCAAGTCCTTCATTTCAAATTTAGCAGTTAATTCTCATTTTCACTCAACAATGAGTCTCTCTGAACCGGTGAGAAAAAGGTCGTCCACATATAGGACAAAAATCAAACACCCATTGCCATCAATGTGATAATATAATTTTGGATCAACAACCGTTTTTTTGAAGCCCAAACTCATCAAAAATCCATCCATTTTCTCGTACCAAGCACATGGTTCTTGTTTTAGACCATATAGGTCTTTCTTCAACCTGCATACATGAGATCCTTTGTTGTGTACAAAAAATCCTTATGGATGCTCGATATAAACTTCTTCCTCATTTTCACCATTGAGAAAGGCTGTCTTTACATCCATCTGGTGTAGCTTCCAACCCATGGAAGCAACTAGTGCAATGATAGAACCGATGGAGGTGTATCGGGCTACTGGAACACAAGTATCATCATAGTCAACTCCCTCTACTTGTGAGAACCCTCTGGCTACAAATCTTTCTTTGTATTTTTCGATGCTTCCATCAAGTGCATGCTTGATTTTATAAATCCATTTGGAAGTCACTACAGACTTTCCCTCTGGTCTTGGAACAATATCCCATACATCATTTTTTAATATAGGTCGGTATTCTTCAGTCATGGCATCTTGCCATACTTGTTCACTTGAATCTTCTCCATGATAAGATGGCTCCAAGTCAATAATGTGGGTCATGGATGAAAGGTAGCCTGATAATATCTTTGGTCTCTTGCTCTCTCTGGTTGTTCCTTGAGGAGATTTGTGTCCCTCTGTTTCTTGTAGAGTTTGTTGGGCCCAAGCATGGCCTTTATGTCCAACTGTAATATCTATGGGTATGTCACTTGGATAAACTAGATCAATTGGAACAACTGGATCAATTGGAGCTACTGGATCAACTGGAATAATGTCTATTTCCCTCTGAACTTCTGAAGGGGGAGAAGGCATTGTCTCACTATCAATTTCCATCTGAGATTCTCTAGATATTTGGAAGGATCCTTCTTATTCAAAGGTAACATCTATGCTTATTTCAATTTGTCTCTACCAGAAATGTAGATTCGATATGCTTTCGAGGATTCACTGTATCCTACAAATGTGCCCTTTCTTCCTTAAGGTTATAGCTTGTATCTCTTCTACTTGGGTACATGGAAATATACTGGACACCCAAATATTCTGAAGTGTCCAATATCATGATTCACTCCGGTGAAGGCTTCTTCTGGAGTAATGTTATTCAGGATCTGATGAGGAATTCTATTTTGAACATACACTATTGTCATACATGCTTCTGCTAATAGATTCATAGAAATATTCCGATCATGCATTATTGCATTGGTTGCCTCAATGATGATTCTATTCTTCCTCTTTCTCAATTAGTTTTGACTCCCTATGAAGGATAAACATCTTCCTTTGTTGTTAACTTGTCTGGAACAAGAAAAACAAGAGGAACCAAAACAAGAATATCTCCTAAAGGAGAATAATGAGTACATCTCTAGAATCAAAACAATTTAAGGATTGTTGTCACAACTACAACACCTACTTGTAATGTAGAAAAGTTTAGAAATATAGGTTAGAGGAATGAAAATTACAACAATCAAACTGGATTCTTCACTTCCAGTGTGTTTTTCCTCTAAATGCACTGAGATCTCTCTGGATCCATGAATTTAGCAAAATTTTCCTTCCTCCTGCAATTTCCCTCATGAGAATGATACAAATAATATATATACAAGTGCATACCTGGGGGTGCTGATATGATTTCTCCAATGGCACTTGGCTGATCTTTGTCCTCTTGACATCTTCATGAAGAAGGTAGTCAATGTGTCACCTTTTTGTATCACCCACAATAAGCCTTCTTTTGAAGTCTCGTATTCTAGGAACTTGAAGTTGCTTGATCCATCAAGATTATCTTCCATCATAGTTTTGTTCATCATAATTTTAGATTCTTCACAAACCCTTGTCAACTGAGCTAGAAAACCTAATGTCTAGGATAGGCTAGCACTTTTAGGTTTTTTTGGACTTATGACTGCCAAAAATAATCCTTTGAAATATAGGAGAACACTGGTGAGTTGAAGAGCTTCTTCAATGAGTTTCAAAAACCCTAATTCTGAAATTTCTGCAGAAATTAGCGAAACCCTAGAAACCCTAGGGCCAAAATTTCAAAATGCTCAGAATTTCACTCTGAGAGTCTCTGGAGGTGCGCTAGAGGAGGACGTACTCTCCTATGCCAAAATAATCCCCAACGTTCAATTATTAAGGGTTTAAACACCTTATAAAAGAGGACCATACAAATTTTCTGGAAACCCTAGGAGGGTCGTACGGTTTTGCATAAAAGAGGAGGGATGACTCGTAAAATCTTGTAGCTTGTGAAATGGTTTCTTCAAGACCTATGCTCTGATACCATGTTGATTTTTCAATAGGTAAGGCTTAAGCACGAAGTTCATTCCATTTTAGCATTTTACTTAAACGATAAAAAAAATGTTGCAGCAACCAAGATCACAAGAAGAAACACCATGCACAAGTACATAAGAAGTATCCTGGAAACCATTCTCAACAAGGGAAGAAAACCCATCCAACCCTTTGCTATATTATTCAAGAAATACCTGATTGCAACTTCTTCCACAAAGACCTGATTGCACTTTTCAATATTTGTATCGTCCTCATGTCCCTGACCATATATCATGAACCATATAATCCCAAGGAGATTATATCCATGGAAGAAATTGAAATTTTGAAGGGATTGAATCCTCTATAAAGTTCATTTGCTTCGAGTGATGTAGGAAATGTTATCCCCTAGCCTAGGGATAACTACAAAGATTATGTCTCGAGGCCCACAGATCCTAGACACGCAATACCGAGAGCCATATTGACTTGAGCTTGGCCCTGGAGGGCCCATACTTCTTCTTCAATGACTCCATCTTGTCAGCAACACCAACATCCATCCATCAGACTGGTCCTTTAGAAACAATGGGTTTTTCTCCAAGAAGTTATGAGTCCAGGTATCATGGTATGTGTCACTCTAATTCTCAAAACATTTGAATATGTGTATTTAATTATTTTTACTTCTAACGTGTTCTTGGACCTTATTCCTTTACACTTGTCCACACCTGGGGGGAATGAAAATATGCCCTAGTAATTTGGTTCCCATAGGGTTTGAGTTTCCACTGGGTGGGTTCATGAAAGGTCATCGTCCATTCCCACCATACTTATCACTTTTCATCTTTTTCCCTCTCATCCATCCTATACATTGGTTCCAGCATTGGGTTTGTTGAGCTAGAAAAGGGTTGTACCTTATATTGTGGGAAGAAGGGGATAAAGGACTAGAGGGTAAAAGTAGTTGGCAAAAGATAAAATCCAAAAGAAAAAAACCTTCAGATGCTTCGCCAAGGGATCCACGGAAATTAAATAAAAGGCTTCTCAACAACAAACATAGGGACCCATAAAATAATAAAATCAAGATCTAGTTGGAGGATAGGGGGTCTCATCACGAGCCAACCTATTAGGTCCATGGGAATGTAGAGGTATGAAACTACCATTCAGTTGGTCACCACGCCAGAGTAGTGGCTCTTGGTGGCATATCCAAGAGAAAGGGGGTCTCATCATGAGACAACATTCTCATCTCCATGAAATTCTTGTGGTTAACATTGTCACTACTGGTCACCACGCGAGGGCAGTGTTCTCTAACTAGTCCCTTGAAGAGAAAATAAATAAGATAAAAAAAATAAAATGCAATGAATGGGCTTGGAAACATTTGCATCCATGACAAGGTGCAGCTCACCCTCTTCAGAGGCACCCACAAGTAAGCCATACTATAATATACCATATATAAAAAGTATGCAGAACAAAAATAAAATGCCAGAATAACAACAATATAACTAGAACAATCACCACAATAACATTGAAATGATATAAGAATAAAAACATAAATAATACTTTGATTCTGAGAGAAATGTTCACGGGCCTCTTCGAGGGGGTAACCTCTAGTTGAGTAGAGCTCTATTACAATAATTGTTGGCACAGGGGTAGACCCAGGGTTCAACGCTACAACACACCAAAAAAACCCTAATTACCGACCCTTTCGACAACACCTATGAAGAAGATGAAGTCTCACCCGAGGTAGAGGTAGGGGTGGTTGCAGAACTCAAGTGTCTACAACCATAGCTAAGACACAAATCTCTGATTATATTACTTAACAGGGAACTTAGCATCAACATTTCATCAACATTCAACCAATAACTACTGCGCAGATAGAACATAGCATCACATCATTCACTCAGATCTGATGTATTTAAGTACTTTATCAAAATAGGTAGGTCATATCTAGCACATCAAGCACTAAGAAATCTCATATAGATCAGATCTAAAATTATTACACATCATTAGCACAAAGAATAAGCAGGTTTATCTATCTCTATCAAATCACTTAGCCAAAGAAGTTATAAACACATCAAGACAAGCACAAAGCAGAACAACACAGTGTTTACGTGGTTCACCCCCACCCTGGGGCTATGTCCACCAACTCTTCTTATTTATTGTATTCAATCGATCGATTACAAGCACAGAGCCACAAAACCCTACTTCACCTAGGACAAGAGATCTACGCAGCTTGGTAGATCGTCCTTCCCCGGTAGATCTAGGGACACAACCTTCCACAGTCTCTTATACTGGCTTGCACTCATATCTGCAAGTCCCACATAGTATGCACAAAGCTCTTACAGTCCTTCAATCACATAGATCTTAGCACTTAGCCATTCGTCCCTCTCTATATTTTCTAGACATCTATATATATATATATTACAAAATAGGCCTAAACATGGGTAAACCCATGGGTTGAAATCCCATGCCCGTTACATAATCCCGAAAACCCAAAAAGGACCCAAAAAAGGGCCCAATATCCGTGATCTCCTCTTTGTCTTACGCTCCTCCTTCGATAGGCTGTCGAAGTCCAAAATAGGTCAACATGACCAAGAATCTCCCAAAACTTGGTCAAGGGCCAACAAGCACCCAACACTCACCTGTGACTCATCTCGAGTCACTCTAGTCTGACTAGTTCTACCTCGAATGCCTTGAGCTTGGCTAGAGATGCTTCGACCTGTTGTTGTGCTAAGACCTCTTTCTAGGTGAACTCCTGGATTAATGCATCATTCACTGGCCCTTCTAGGCACTGTTCTGCTGCGGTGACAACCTGTTCTAGCTCTGCTCCTTGGCTCTCGACCTCTGTGAACAATTGACATGCCTTATCTTGTACTGGTTGGAGCCATTGAGTGACTTCCATAAATTTGCTTTGAATCGTATGGATTTTCTGCTGGGCAATGCGTTTCTCTTGAGATCTCTTCATTCTTTCTACAATCGACAAGGCCTTCAGATGTGCCTGTAGTGTGTCTGCATGCTGCTTCGATTCCTTGAGCTGCGACTCTAGTGCCTACAATTCCGGATTCTCGGTGAGGTTCTCATATGTTTGGGCATTGCAGTTACTCAACTACTTGAATTCTAGGGTAAGATATTTTAGTCTGTCAACTACGCTGCGGGCAGTTGCTTTTCCCTGGTCCCTTATGTACTGCGGGGTCTCGGGCATAGTGCGTAGCTCTAAATTTGCTATGCATTGCTGAAGCTATTGGATGGCTTCTACGAGCTGATCTACTTGCTTTGTGACTTGATCCTCTGCCTTTATTTCTATGACTGTCACAGAGAAAAGTGCTCTGTTGACCGCTTCCTTTACTGCAAGTTGCTTTGCTAGCAACTATTCCTTGCCTTGCTGCAGCTGTGATTTTTCTTCATCCCACTTCGCTTGGAGAGAAATATTTTCCCGTTTTGCAGCACAGTGTTGTGCAACAAGTACTACCTGTACTTGTGTCAAAGACTGGGTGGCTTGCGCTGTTTCCTCTTTCTCTCATCGAAGGTGAGCTTCAACTGTATCAACTATTCGGTGGAGTTGAGCTGGCTCATCTCCCAGCTATGGTTTTCCTAATGGTAGAGGCACAATGGAGACTGCGCGGCTAGACTATAGTGCTTGCTGCATCCCTTGGAGCTCGATCTCAATTCTATTGTACATTGCCTCTTGCTTGTCCTCTTGTTTCTTTTCTATCTCTAGCGAATCATCATTCAGGGCTGCTACGATGAAATCAAAGTCATCTGGGGTGAGGATAGTATGCAACTTGGTCATTATTGTGTTCAACTTCTTCCGAGAAGAAGGATTCGGAGGGGAAACCTTCCTTTTCTTCGAGGGGTCCTCCTTGTGTCTAGGAGGTGTTACCTCGCCTTTCTTTTGCTCAGATTATGTGCCATCTATCTCTTCACCATCACCCCCTTGCTCCGGTGAGATGGAAGTAGTATTCATGGATGTACTGTCTAAACCTGAACCTCTTCAGTCTTCTTTGTCTTGCTAGGTCCGGGTGTATCCTGCGCAATTTATTGGCTGTCTATGTTAGATATCTCCATAGGGTCTGCTGAAATAAGGAGGTCTGCCGACCATTCCTTGGTGATCTTCTCCAAGTCCTCCTTCGTCATCTTGTAGTAGAACTGCAACTGTTTCTTATTTCCATCAACGCGCACTGTGATATAAATGAAATTCCTATCAGCGCTAAAATTCATCAAAGGTTAGAACCTGTGTAAATTATTCAGAGTTATGTGAGGCTCGGACTGTATGGCTACCTTCAACTAGTTGTAGTACCTCTGGAACACAAAATTTGACTGCCATTTCTTATTCATGTCATTGGAATATCACAGTGTACTAAACTTCACGGCCAAAGGTTCAAAGGTCTCGATGTCTAGGAAGGTCGCAGCTTCTGACATCTCCTAGGAAATGAAAGCGATCATGATCAATAGCCAACTGAAATGAAATTCATACCCTTGATCTTGGGCTTCTCTGCAGTCAACTTCTAATTGGTTCTCCAGTTACTTCTCCCAATTCATTTGTAGGCCCTCCGCGCACTTCCCTATGAGGTCGACTACAAAACTAGTGACTTGGGTGGGTCGGTTCTTTCGTACTAACTTTCCTGTGATCAATTGACAGGTAAGGCACACTGTGCCGCTCTGGATAGAAGATACCTTGTAGCCTCGTGTTCCCTTCTTAACATCGCTGTAGCTATCCTTGATCCTATGAGCTAGAACGTGATCCATGGTTATTCCTAGATAGAAATCTTGTGGGTCAGGGACTTGCATACTCATCCCTATGATCCGATTGATCAACGTCGGATCAACTGTTATATGATGATTTAACTACAAGTATATGCCATGGTAACAGGACAACAGTAGCTTGACACATTCATTCACCTCTTGGTGTCTTCCAAAGTGAGGAATCTTCATGACGTTGAGCAGTGTAGACCGCACGAGGTTCATAGTCCATGACTGAGGGATGATCTTCAAATTGTTTCCCATTGTTCCGGTTAGGTACTTATGTGGGGTGAGCATGTTGTAGAACTTCTTGTTGTCGAGGTTAAAGTCGCTAAACTTCAACACTGCAATCTTTTCTTGGTCTATGTGAACTGTACGTATCCCCTTCAAGAGGTACGTAGTGATCAAGGTGTACTCAAAGTCTCTGGGCACACTGTCTCGATTTATTGCGCCGCTTAGAGGTGGTAGATAGGCGGGTAATATGCTCAGAATCAACTTAGCATTAGTGAGATCATCCCTGTGCTTGGTTTGCTTCTCATCTGATGGTCGGGATGGTCCAGCTCGAGTAGTTGACAGAGAGGCTGGCAGTCCTCTTGTGGATGATGCTTGTACACCTATGGATAATCCTCTCTCCGACATGACTCTTTTAGTCATCAAGTCGAGGAGTACGTATGCCACTAATTATTCGGTTGCGTTGAGTTCCTCAGACATCCATGCTCGAGATTAATTATATCGGGGTCAAATTAACTTAGACACTTCACTAGAATAAACAACAAGAGCGTAATGATCACTATATACAATTCACTTAGTCTGCGGGCTCAAAATCTTGGTTAGAAAAAATGTTCTTAGTGCATGGCACAACATGATAAATAGATAACTCGACAATGGGTCTCTTGCAATGGGTATTAAGCCTTCATTAACTCTGTTCGGTCCGTTATGGCGAGGTCCAATGGTCTAGTGTCGAGCCTTAAATGCCTTTCTACCCATTCGGGGTGACAGTCAAATGTTTATAATGTCCCCAATGACTATATTGATTCTCCATGGCGAAGTGCCATGTGTCATTGTTCTGATATCTTGGCGAAGCTCCAATTTTGCAAATTTTCCTTCTACGAAGTTCCCTCTGGAACTTTCTGTAATTTTTCAATCTTAGCCCTCTTCTTACTTAGCTTTCTATCCTTCTTTCTAGTGAGCTTCATCTCGATATGTCTTTTTCTATTCTGATTCTTATCTTCTTTTGACATAGTCACTGCGCGTTGTTGAGATTCTTTCCCAAGATTAAGGGGTAATACCTCTTATTTATCTGGGATAGGTACTTCAGTCTCCTGTGGGTCTTCTAATGTTCTTGCAGCTTCGACATCTGGGTCTCTAGTGTTAAATAGCTTTGATCTGTTCTCCTATTCTTCAATCAAGTGTGCGATCCTTCTGGTCATGAAATATTTTAAGTCTTGTTTCTTCTACTTCTTTCCTTCTGGCTTGGTCTCTTTCAATCTAGGGTTTTCCCAGTAACATAATAAACGAGGAGCTGTCTTCAATAATTTTATAATCTCAAAATCTTCTTCTGTCGAAGTTCCATTGACATTCATAGTTATCCGAGTGAGCATTCCACATAGGTTTATCAGTTTTCCTCTGAATAATCATATTCCCCCTAATGAAGGAATCATAGCAGGCCTCCCTATAGCTTCCCAAGTTCTCTCTGTCATGATATTCACCTGTGCTTCTTCATCCAAAACACAGTCAATGTCGAAGTCTCCTATTCTTGCTTCGATGCATTCTTTTTCTTTGAAGATCTATGATACGCTGATATGTTGGTGGTCATTCAGGGTTTCTTTTATCTGTAGCAATTCTTTCTCTGATTCTTTATGGGATTCTGCCATTTCTGTATCTGCCTCATGGTTTTCCTAGTTTAGATTCATTCCTTCAAGCTTAGCAATCATTCTAAGGAAATCCAACACTTCATGGTCCATATCTTCGCAACAAAGACAACTAGGTCTTCTTCCAAGGCATTCCTTAGCAGGATGTCCCAGTCTTCTGCAAATGTAACAGAGGGTTAATCCTCTCTTTCTTTTAAATGATCCCCAACTTTTCCTGTACTGCGCTCTAGGATCATAGGAGCTAACCTGCAACAAATTCTTTCTAGGATCCTACATCCATTTGTTAGTCCAAACATTCTTTCTATGCATAGGTATAACATATCTTTCACTATTCTTATCAGATCTCATATCAAGCCTTCTTTCATTTGTTAGTGCCCTAGTTTTCAAGTTAGGACAAAATCTATCAAACATACTTAGATTCATACTTTAGAAATTTTTTTTTCCACTTATCTTACTTTTACAGAGTATAAAGATTTTTAGATCTAGATTTTTTCTACTATTCTTACCTTTATCAGAGCACAGAGCTTAGAGATCTTACCTATTTTCTTCATATTTGACCTCTTTTCTTCAGTTCTGACCTCTTTTCTTTAGATCTGACCTCTTTTCTTCAGATCTGACCTTCCTCTTGGCACAAAGCTTCACAGGTTAAGTAAAATACTACACACTAGGGAAACATATCTACGCATGGAGATTTCACAACTTCAGGACAAATCTTTGCACAAAGCTTATTCTTTCTCAGTTCCCAACAATCACAGTTTCAGTTCAAATCTTTATGCAAAGCTTCTTCTTTCTCAGTTTCCAGCAATCACAGTTTTAGGTCCTGATAACGGAACCATTTGTTGGCACAAGGGAAGACCCAGGGTTCAACGCTACAACATTGCACCAACAAAACCCTAACTATCGTCCCTTTCGGCAACACTTGCGAAGAAGATGAAGTCTCGCCCGAGGTAGAGGCAGGGGTGGTTGCAGGACTCAAGTGTCTACAACCTTAGCTGGGACACAAATCTTTGATTATATTACTTAATAGGGCACTTAGAATCAATAGTTCATCAACATTCAACCAATAACTATTGCGCAGATAGAACAAAGCATCGCATTATTCACTCAGATTTGATGTATTTAAGTACTTTATCAAAATAGGTACGTCATATCTAGCAGATCAAGTGCTAAGAAATCTCATATAGATCAAATCTAGAATTCTTACACATCATTAGCACAAAGCATAAGAAGATTTATCTATCTATATCAAAGCACTTAGCCAAAGAAGTTATAAACACATCAAGACAAGAACAAAGCAGAACAACATAGTGTTTATGTGGTTCACCCCCACCCCGAGGCTACGTCCGCCGAATCTTCTTCATTATTGTCTTCAATCAACCAGTTACAAGCACAAAGCCTCAAAACCCTACTTCGCCTGAGACATGAGATCTGGGAAGCTCGCTAGATAGTCCTTCTCTGGTAGATCTAGGCACACAACCTTCCATAGTCTCTTACATTCGATTTCACTCAGCTCTGCAAGTCCCACACAGTATGCACAGAGCTCTTACATTCCTTCAATCACATAGATCTTAGCACTTAGCCATTCATCCCTCTCTATATTGCCTAGACATCTATATATATATATTACAAAATAGGCCTAAACATGGGTAAACCCATGGGGCAACATCCCATGCCCATTACATAATCCCAAAAACCCAAAAAGGACCCACAAAAGGGCCTGATATTTGTGATCTCCGCTTCGTCTTGCGCTCTTCCTTCGACAGGCTGTCAAAGTCCAAAATAGGTCAACATGACCAAGAATCTCCCAAAACTTGGTCAAGGGCCAACAATAATCTCCAAGCTAGGGCTCTCATACCCTCGAATCCTATTTATACTAAATATGTCTATCAAAAGAAGCATCTAGAGGAAGATCCTTCTAGAAGCGAAAGCTTCTATTAGGTCTTCTTACATTCGACTTATTCTATTTTATTGCAAGGCCTTATTAATATTTACCTTTATTACATCCAAATATATTGTTCTACCTATATGCGGGTTAGGACCCTAACATGTCCTCCCCCTTAAAAACAACCTTGTCCTCAAGGCTTGAGATGTGGAAATTGCTGCAGAATGGTAGCTGGTTCCTAAGTGGCATCTGTTGGAGTTGTATCTTTCCACTGGACTAACACTTCCTTGATAGTTCTCTGACGCAGGTGACACTCACGCTGGTCCAAAACTGCTTGTGGATGTAGCCAAATGGATCCTTCTTCGTCTAACTTGGGAAGGTTGGTTTGAATTTGACACTTAGTTCCAATCACCTTCTTTAAGCATGAAACGTGAAAAACAGGGTGTAGCTTCGAATGATTGGGAAAATCTAACTGATAGGCCACCTGTCCCACATGCTTGAGAACTGTATAAGGATCATAAAATTTGGGCGCTAGCTTCTGACAATGCTCGGCCTTGAGGGATTTTATCTTGTAAGGTTGTAGTCGAAGAAACACCTGATCCCCTTCTGCAAATTGATGTTCAGAGCGACCTTGATCTACTTGTTGCTTCATGTGATTTTGTGCGATGGCCAAATTCTCTTTGAGGGCACAGAGAATAGTCTCTCGAACTACAAGTGTCTGGTCAACCACCTGGACCTTCGAGACACCAGGTAAGTACGAGAGAACTGAAGGTGGATTCTGTCCATATACCGCTTCAAAAGGAGTCATGTGTGTAGCTATATGGTATGAAGTGTTGTACCACCATTCAATTAGGGGTAACCATTGAGCCCAATGATTTTGATTTTCCGAGGCAAAACACCTCAAATATGTTTCCAAACACTTGTTGACAACTTTCGTTTGACCATCAGTCTGGCGATGATTAGCTGTGCTGAGATGAAATTGAGTGCCTTGTAGCTTGAACAGTTCTTGCCAAAAATTGCTTGTGAAAGTTGGGTTGCGATCATAAACAATAGAGTGTGGCATGCCATGAAGCTTGAAGACCTAGTCCATGAAAATTTGAGCCACCATGGATGATGTAAATGAGTGTTGAAGAACGCAGAAATGAACATACTTTGAAATTCGATCAACAACCACCATGATGACTGATTGATTTCCTGATTTGGGTAAGCCTGTAATAAAATCCATAGAGATATCTCTCCAAATAGAATGTGGAATCGAAAGCAGTTGTAGTGTGCTCGAAGATTTGACTGTTTCTCCCTTGTTGCATTGACACACATCACATTAAGTGAAAAAATTAGAATGTCATGTTTCATACCATCCCAGAAAAAAGAACGTTTGACCCTGTCATAGGTTTTGGTGAACCCAGAGTGCCCCACTGTGGGTGTATCATAAAGCTCAGAAAGTACCATGGATTTAATTTTTGATTGTTTACGTAAATAGAAATGACCTTTGTATCGAAGCTCATCATGGAGCCAAGAGTACCCTGGGGAAGCTGGAGCATTGGACTGCAATTATTGGATCAGATGAGAACTTTTGGGATCTTGTAGCCATTCATGGCGAATGGCTTGGAGCCAATATGGTACAATGAAGGAAAGAGAAAAAAGGGATCCTTTGTCTTCATATTTCTAGGAAAGTTCATCCACAACCACATTGTCTTTTTCTTTGTTGTAAATGATCTCATAATCATATCCAAAGAGATTAGTCACCCATTTTTGTTGCTCCGGGGAGAAAATGCGTTGTTCTAGAAAATACTTGAGGCTTTGATGGTCTGTCTTAATTTGGAAGTGTTGCCCCAATAAATAAGGGCACCATAGATCAATGCCATGCAAAATAGCCAACATTTCCTTTTCATAGATTGATTTTTCTAGATTTCTTTCAGATAGTTGCTTGCTGGTAAAGGCCAAAGGGAGACCCTCTTGCATAAGGATAACACCAATTCCTTTCCTTGAAGCATCACATTCCAAGAAAAAAGTCTTTGTGAAATCAGGAAGAACCAGGATTGGAGTGGTGCACATGGCCATCTTCAAGGTTTGAAAATCTTGAGCATCGACTGGAGTCCAAGTGAAAGAGTTCCTTTTTAGGAGAGTAGTGAGAGGTGCTGCAATCTTTCCATAATTCTTAACAAACTTGTGATAATAACCTGTTAAGCCCAGAAATCCACACAAGATTTTGAGAGTCTTTGGGTGAGGCTAGTCTTGCATAGCTTCAATATTTTTAGGATCCACCCTAACGCCATCCTTACCAACCAGATGACCCAAGTAATCTACTTATGAGGTGCCAAAAGAACATTTAGACTATTTCAAGAAAAGTTGGTGCTGAGAGAGTAGATGGAGAACTCGATCCACATGAGCAAGATGGTCTGTCTAGGTTTTGCTATAGATGAGGATATCATCAATGAAAACTAAGACAAAATGACATAGAAAAGGACAAAAGACATGATTCATGAGGCTTTGGAAGGTGGAGGGGGAATTACACAAGCCAAAGGGCATGACCAAAAACTCATAGTGGCCCTCATGAGTTCTAAAGGAAGTATTGGGAATGTCTGCCTCTTTCATATGTATCTGGTGGTAGCCCGAACGAAGATCAAGTTTAGTAAAGAATTGGGTGCCACTCAATTCATCTAGGAGGTCATCAATGACAAGAATGGGAAATTTGTCTTTAATGGTAAGTTTGTTGAGGGCACGAAAGTCAGGACACATTCGCCAAGAACCTTATTTCTCCAGGACCATGACCACAGGAGAAGAGTAGGGGCTCATACTAGGGCATATAATGCCTGCAATATGGAGTTCATGGACCATTTTTCTCAATTTCATTTTTTTGGGAAAATGGGTGACGATACTGACAAATATTGGGAGGAAGGATTCTGTGTACAAGGGGAATGGAATGATCATGAACACCATGGGAAGGAGGGAGTCCATGGGGAGTGGAAAAGATCACTTGATGTTTAGAAAGGATGGCTTGGAGCAGGTGTTTAGAAAGGATAAATTGATGTGAGACTAGATTGCAAGGTATTGAAGCGAGCTTCCAAGTCTTGGCTACGGGTATGGGCCATAAGGATGAGGGAACTGAAAAGGGGTGGGTGTGGTAAGAAATTTTGCCGAAAAATGATCTGTATGAATGTGATAAGGGAGAAGAGATGAATCCAATGGAATAAGTCTAAAATTATGGTGAAAAAATTTCCAGTCTAAAGAATACTACAGTGATGAAATGCCCGAATGCTTAACTAGGAAGAAATGTGTAGTTACTTGGAAAACCGAACACAGTTGAGAGGCAATAGATCTTGTCTATTTTAATATGTTTCTGTCCCCAAGGGTGAGGTATTCAGGGGTTCTACAGACAAGGGTTTTCCCTATGATATAGCTCTCTGATATACGTGCGGGTTCCAACAGTAGTACTCGGCCCAATATCTCAAGGCACTAACTAAGGAGGATAGACTGTACCCTTAGCCATACTACCCGACTACCCAAGTAATGGAGAGTATCTTCCCGAGTGATGTTCTCAGTGGCACTATAGCAGTCAGGCAGCCGATCAGTTTATCTAAAGAGGGATTTAGGAAATCTAGGCCGATCCATACACAGGTGCTGTTTGATGTGCTACCACTCGAAGGGGTACCAACAGGGGTTACAAGGGTAGCCAACAGATGTGCGCTTAAGAACCACTTGTATTTCCTGCATGTATGAATCCCTCAACCACAAATTTATGCATGTAATGACAAATCTCTGTGGATTAAAGACGACGGAATATGTCTCTACCCTGAAAAAAAAATTTACCCACAATTTCTGCCAAGGAAAGTGATCTGATACCACTTGTAATATACCAGATATAAAAAGTATACAGAACAGAAATAAAATGCTAGAAATGGAAGAATAACAACAATATAACCAGAACAATCACCACAATAACACTGAAATGATATAAGAATAACAACATAAATAACACTTTGATTCTGAGAGAAATGTTCACGGGCCTCTTCGAGGGGGCAACCTCCAGTCGAGCAGAGCTCTATTACAATAATCTCCAATCTAGGGTTATCATACCCTCTACTCCTATTTATACTAAACATGTCTATCAAAAGAAGCATCTAGAGGAAGATCCTTGTATAAGCGGAAGCTATCAAGGCCTTATTAATATTGACCTTTATTACATCTGAATATATTGTTCTACCTATGTGCGGGTTAGGACCCTAACACATACATTCCCCTATCATCACTACACCCATTTCTTAAACATCTCTCACCACCTCATCCACTTACATGGACTGGATTTGTCTTCACCTGGAAACATCCCACCTCTAATGAGAATTATCCCAATAGGACCTCCTAACATCCTCTCCAAACCTGGCTTGTAGAATAGCATAACATTCTTGAGCACTTGTTTGGGAAAGGGGGGTTTTATGCACATGTTTATATAAATTGATTATTATATGTGATTGACATTGCTATGATCCTTGTGACGTATGATCCCATGGAGGGCGTACTTATTGTTGTTGCAGGGCCACACCCGATGAACATGTACAGATGGGAAGATGATTAGTTCGGACCTCCATGGGGATAAAATCCCATCAGATGGATGTTGAGACCCCAACCAGGGGTAGAGATAGGTCAAAGGCTTGCACCAGAGAGGGAGGAGGATGTTCCACCAGAGACAACCTAGCAGGCCTAGACCCAGGGGGGTATTTCCCTCCCACTATGATGTTGGCCTTGGAAATCCCATGACGTCACCTCTGTGACCCTTGACGTCACCAACATTTGATGGACACTTTGGAGGCAATTATGTTCCAAGTGGCACATGTGGCTTGATCCAGAGGCCTTGGGAAGCCTAACATTTTTCTCATGGAGGCCAACATTTCACCAAAAAGGCCTAAACTCACCCTAAAAGGGCACGACATCAACTTTGCTTCTTGATTTAGGGTTTTGGTTTGTCATTTTATGTAAAAACTGGACATTACATGTAAACTGGCCATGTCAACCTTTTTGACCTAATTCTGGTCATTGTAACTGTATAAATAAGGGAAAAACACTCTTATTTTTCATCATGATTCACTCACACTTAAGTGAGGTCTGAAATTTGTGCCCTAATTAGGGTTACTTGGCTGAAATTTAGTGCACACTTCTTGAAGGAGGCTATTTTTGGATTATTTTGGCATTTTTCTTGGTGGAAGTGTTCAACTAGGCTATTTCCTAGATGATTCTTGATGAATCTAAGTAAATTTTCTACAATTCTTCTTCATTGAATGGTTATGGTTGTATTTATCGTGTATTTATTCTAAGATTATGAAATTTCTAGCTTAAAACCATATGAGGCTAAATAAAATGTTATTGTTCTTGCCTTAATAACTTTCACCTACTAGATTATGCTAGAAAACCGATTTTCTTGAAGCATTTTGCTAAGGGCCTTGACATTGCAACACCCTAGCACCTTTTGCTTCATCTAGCTGTCATCTACTTCATCCTTGAGCTAACAGAGGAGGAACAATTCTAGGGACTAGGGTTACCTACTTCCTAGTAGCCATTTCCCCCCTAGGGTTTGGTGATTGAAGCCTTGGGCTACCAACACTTCAATTATTGACCCTCTTGTCTCTATCTCTCTTATTATCATTTGTTCCTTCAAGATTTATGGCTGCCTAAAAAGACTCCATTTACCCTAAAAGCATCAATATAAGCCTTACAATTGAGTGATTGACAAAAACTACTATCAAAACCCTTACCTTAAGCTCTCTACTAACTACTCCTAACCTTAGAATAGTCTAATATACTAACCTATTTTCTGTTATTACTAAAGTAATATACAACCATCTATTGCAGCATTAAAAGCACCTAAAATCAATTGTAAACTTGATTTATACACTACCTAATTTGCTTCTGACAAATGCTAGTACTTTGGTATTAATGAGTGATTATTTTGGGTCATTTTTAAGCTCTTTCAAGGCATTTATTGTGAAACAATAATCTCATAAACATTGATGTTATAAAAATATGTTTGCTTCATCATATATAAACTATTTCTTTTATTGATAAAGTCCATGGTTTTATGAAGTACTAACAACAAGTTGTGCTTGCAAAAGATATATTTTCTTGTTGCTTTGTTATGGGCAGGTTAATATGAATACTTCATTATTTCATTGGTTAAAACCCTGGGAATTTTTGACCAGTGTGACTTTTTAGAGGGGATACATTTATAAACATTTTAACATTTTCCTTCTGAAACCCCTAGGTCACCGGGGATGTCTCCACTAGGCCATCAACCCTAAATAGAAAGAGGTATCCTATTGAGGTGACAGTGAGAGGATAACCTTCTCTTACACCAATTTTTCTTCCCTTAACCTTTTCCTTTGGAATACGTACAAATTGAACGATAACATTTTGGCGTCGTTGTCGAGGAACACTGAGTCAATTCTCCTAAAAAATGAAACTTCTCGGTAATCCTTTCCTCAAAATCCTTTACTTTCCAAAGCTTACCTGACAACTCCACTGAGGGTAATCCCCTCATCCCTTTGATAGTTTCAAGAAAATTATCTGGTGACTCCACTAACCTTTGCCAAGGTGCCACCTTACTCTCAATTCTATGATATTTACAAGTTATGGGATCATGGCGCCCTGGGAACAAGTGTATCCGACTATTGATTTCAAACGTTTTCAAGGATACCCAAATTACTTTGATACAAAATGGTCAAGAAACTCTCCAAGATTTGGAGGCCTCCCAATTACTCACATTATAGAATTCTTGAAGTATATAAGAGAGATAGAATTGGGAGGGGAGGATGTTCTGGTAAAATTATTTATACTTTCTTTTCCATCCTTCTTTCAAGATTGGTTTAAGAGTTGTTGCAAAGATAGGGGTATTTCATCTTTTGTAGACCTCATCAGGAGGTTTATTGAGTTTGTGAAACCACATTGCCTGACATATGAAGATGCCCTTGAGAATATCGCAGTAGCCCTAGAATATGAAGGATTCACCACTGAGATTGTGGGAGATCTCAAGGATGTGTACCTTACTCAATATCAAGAACCCTCTAATATAGAGGAAGATATTTATGAAGAAAATTATCAACCCCTTGATGAGGAGAAAAAATTATCCCATGATTCGATAGAATGCAGTGAAGATAACTAGAGAAGTGAGTTATGAGGATGACGCACTGCTAATTGCTCCTCCATCCGATGAAGATCTCCAAGATCCTATCTCTCTTGCATAAGATGAAGAGAATGAGGTGAGTCATTTTCCTTTCCAATTTTTTGACGACACCTTGTTCTATGATTCAAAAGGTGAAGAAGTAAACAAACCCTTGGAAGAGCTAGCTCCTTCATTTTCTAATGAAGATGAAGAGATGAGTCTTGGGGATGGTGTATTGGACCCTCTTCCATTTAATGAAGTCCTCCAATCCATTAATTCTCCTACACAACAAAATGTGGAAACTATAAGTTACTTCCCTTTCCATAATTTTGATGATGCTTTGTTTGATGATTTGGAAAGAGAAGAGGTGCCAGAGGAGCCCTTGGATGCATTAAATCCTTCATGTTATGATAATTATAGTGACATTGTTGATAATATTGACGAGTTCATACATGTTGGAAGGCATAAGTGGGATATGATTGGTTCTAATGAAGATCCCATTTAAGATATTGAGGGACATTTCCAAAAATTGCCTTTAGAACTATCATATGAGGTTACTAATTTTGACAATGGGAAACAAGGAGATGGTATGATTACAAACTTCTTTCTGACACTAAAGGATTACGTGGCGCTATATTCTCGTAATGAATTTCGGTCATACCTTGAGGATTTTGATGATTATTCCTTTGAGCACTTGGATTTATTCCATGAAGAATATTATCAACCACCATTGTGCTCAGATCTTGATAGAGGTAAGGACATCGTTTTCCCGGGGAAGGATCCTTGTGATAATGTTTTCCAGCCACCTTTGATTATTTTATCTTGTTGTGTCATTAAAGGTGTAGTTGGGAAGTATGTATTTTGTATTAACTTTCCTCTGAGCCAAACCCTAGAGTTCAAGGGTAGGTTGAATACCTTAAGAAGAAGTCTTCCATCTCATTCTTTCACCCTTCCCTTAAGAATTGGCCAGTCATCTTCTAGGTCCTTGCTAGTCCCTTCCCAGACCTCAGATTGTGAACATGTCCAAGGTAGACAAACTTTAGACCCTTTGAGTCAGTTTTTTGAACCTTTGATTTTTTATGATCCCTTTTTGAGATGGATTGAGCATTTTCCTGAGAGAGTGAATTGGCACAATTTTGTCCCTCCCTCCCACCTCCATGAGATAGACCTTATGATTTCCAATGATACAACACATTTTCTAACTCATTTTATTTTTGTCCTAAACTTATCACTGCTTTGGTTTAGGATGAAGCACAAAGGCAGGTATTGTGAGACATTGCTAGGATGGTTTCACTGGATATTTGACTACACCTAACATTCAAATGACAGGTAATTAACAGCTAAGTAGGTAGGCATTTTTCATTCATTGTATATACCATTTGCATTTCATGCTAGAGTAGTTGTATTTACATTTGTATATATTCTTTCTTACTTTCATTTTATTGTACTGTATATGAGCCAGGGGTGATATCACCACCCCAAATGATTACTAATGATTTTTTGTTGAGATCAAGTAGGTCACAGGTCATGCCATAGATGCTGAAGTTCTCATGCACTCTACGGTGAGCACATGTCCCCGAGTTGGAGCCAGATGTTATCCCCTAGCCTAGGGATAACTACAGAGATTATGTCTCTAGGCCCACAGGTCCTAGACATGGAGTACCGAGATCCATATTGACTTGATCCTGGCCGTGGAGGGCCCATATTTATTCTTCATCACCTCCATCTTCTCAGCATCAACAACATCCATCCCATCAACCTGGTCCTTCAACAACAATGGGTATTTCTCCACGAGGTAATGAGTCCAGGTATCATGGTATGTGTCACTCTGATTCTCAAAACATTTTAATATGTGCATTTAATTATTTTTACTTTTGACGTGTGATTGGACCTTATTCCTTTCCACTTGTCCTCACCTAGGGGGAATGATAGGATTCCCTAGAAATTTGGTTCCCATAGGGTTTGAGTTGCCACTGGGTGGGTTCATGAAAGGTCATTATCGATTCCCACCATACTTATCGCTTTTCATCTTTTTTCCTCTCATCCATCCCCTACATTGGTTCGGGCATTGGGTTTTCCAAGATAGCAAAGGTTTGTACCTTACCTTGCGGGAAGAAGGGGATAAAGGCCCAGAGGGTAAAAGTAGCTAGAAAAAGATAAAATCCAAAAGAACAAAACCTTCAGATGCTTCACCTAGGGATCCTCAAGAAATCAATAAAAGGATTTTCAGCAAGAAACTGAGGGACCCATAAAATAATAAAATCATGATCTAGTTGGAGGATAGGGGGTCTCATCACAAGCCAACCTATTAGGTCCATGGGAATGTAGTGGTATGACACTACCATTCATCTAGTCACCACGCCAGGGTAGTGTCTCTTGGTGGCATATCCAAGAGAAAGGGGGGACTCATCACAAGAAAACCTTCTCATCTCTGTGAAATTCTTGTGGGTAACATTGTCACTACTGGTCACCACGCAAGGGAAATGCCATCTAACTAGTCTCTTGAAGAGAAAAGAAATAAGATAAAAAATATAAAAGGAAATGAATGGGCTTGGAAACATTTGCATCCATGACAAGGTGCATCTCACCCTCTTTAGAGGCACCCATAGATAATCCATACATTCCCCTGTCATCACTGCACCCATTTATCAAACATCCCTCACCACCTCATCCAATTACATGACCTGGATTTTTCTTCACCTGAAAACATCCCACATCCGATGAGAATTATCCCAATAGGACCTCTTGACGTCCTCTCCAAACCTGGCTTGTAGAATAACATAACTTCCTTGAGAACTTGTCTGGGAAAGGGGGGATTTATGCACATATTTAGATAACTTGATTATTAGATGTGATTGACATTGCTATGATCCCTGTGACTTATGAGCCCATGGAGGGCGTACTTGTTGTTGTTTCAAGGCCACACCTGAAGGATAGGTACACATCGAGAGATGATTAGTTCAGACCTCCATGGGGATAAAATACCACCAGATGGATGTTCAGACCCAAGCTAGAGGTAGAAACAGGTAAAAGGCTTGCACTAGAGAGAGAGGAGGACGATCCACCTGAGACAACTTGACAGGCCTGGACCCAGGGGGGTATTTCCATCCCACTATGATGTTGGCCTTGGAAGGCCCATGATGTCGCCTCTGTGACCCTTGACGTCACCAACATTTGATGGACAATTTGGAGGCAATTATGTGCCAAGTGACACATGTGGCTTGATCTAGAGGCCTTGGGAGGCCTAACGTTTTGATCCTGGAGGCCAACATTTCACCAAAAAGGCCTAACGTCACCCTAAAAGGGCATGATGTCACCTTTTCTGCTTGATTTAGGGTTTTAATTTGTCATTTTATGTAAAAAATGGATATTACATGTAAACTGGCCATTTCGGCCTTTTTGACCTAATTCTGGTCATTGTAACTCTATAAATAAGGGAAAAGTCACTCTTATTTTTCATCATATTTCACTCAAACTTAAGTGAGGTTTGAAATTTGGTCCCTAATTAGGGTTAATTAAATGAAATTTAGTGCACACTTCTTGAAGGAGGTGATTTTTGGAGTATTTTGGCATTTTTCTTGGTGGGAGTGTTCAACTAGGCTATTTCCTAGATGATTCTTGGTGAATGGTTATGGTTGTATTTATCTTGCATTTGTTATAATATTATGAAATTTCTAGCTTAAAACTTAGGATTCTAAAGAACATGTTATTTTTCTTGCCTTAATAACTTTCACCTACTAGATTATGCTAGTAAACCGATTTTCTTGAAGCTTTTTTCTAAGGGCCTTGCCATTGTAACACCCTAGACCCCTTTGCTTCATCTACTTCATCCTTGATCTAAAGAAGGAGGAAAAATGCTAAGGCCTAGGGTTACCTACTTCATAATATCCATTCCCCCCATAGTGTTTGGTGATTTAAGCCTTGGGCTACCAACACTTCAATTATTGACCCTCTTGTCTCTAGCTCTCTTATTATCATTTGTTCCTTCAAGATTTTCTACTGCCTAAAAAGACTCCATTTACCCTAAAATCACTGATCTAATCCTTACAATTGAGTGTTTGACAAAAAATACTGTCAAAACCTTGACCTTAAGCTCTCTACTAACTACTCCTAACCTTATAATAGTCTAATATACTAACCTATTTGCTGTTGTTACTAAATTAAGTTATAGCCATCTATTGCAACATTAAAAGCACCTAAAAGAAATTGTAAAGTTGATTTATACACTCCCTAATTTGGTTATGACAAATGCTAGTACTTTGGTATTAACAAGTGATTATTTTGGGTCATTTTGAATCTCTTTCAAGGCATTTATTATGAAGCAATCATCTCATAAAATTTTTTGCTATAAAAATCTATTTGCTTCATCATATATCAAGTATTTCTTTTATTGATAAATTCCATGGTTTTATGAAGTACTAACAACAAGTTGTGCTTGCAAAAGATATCTTTTCTTGTTGCTTTGTTCTGGGTAGGTAAATCTGAATACTTCATTACTTCATTGGTTAAAACCCTGGGACTTTCTGATCAGTGTGACTTATGAGAGGGGATACTTTTAAAGACACTTTAACATTTTCCTTCTCAAACCCCCAGGTCACCGGGGATGGCTCCATTGGGCCATCAACCCTAAATAGAAGGAGGTATCTTGTTTAGGTAACAATGATAGGATAACCTCCTGTTATGCCAATTTGCCTTCCCTTAACATTTTCCTTTGGAAAAAGTACAAATTGATTGATAACATTTTGGCGCCGTTGCCAAGGAACATTGAGTCAATTCTCCTTAAAAATGACACTTCTCGGTAATCCTTTTCTCAAAAGCCTTTAATTTCCAAAGCTTACCTGACGACTCCATTTAGAGTGATCCCATCATCCCTTTGATAGTTTCAATAAAATTATCTGGCGACTCCACTAACCTTTTCTAAGATGCGACCTTACTCTCAATTCTGTGATATTTCCAAGTTATGGGATAATGGTTCCCTGCGAACAAGTGTATCCGACTATTGATTTCAAAAGTTTTCAAGGATACCCGACTTACTTTGATACAAAATGGTCAAGCAACTCTCCAAGATTTGGAGGCCTCCTAATTACTCACATTATAGAATTCTTGAAGTATATAAGTGAGATAGAATTGGGAGGGGAGGATGTTCTAGTAAAATTATTCATACTTTCTCTTCCATCCTTCTTGCAATATTGGTTTAAGAGTTTTTGCGAAGATAGGGGTATTTCATATTTCGTAGACCTCATCAGTAGGTTTATTGATTTTGTGAAACCACAATGATTGACATATGAATATGCCCTTGAGAATCTCGTAGCATCGCTAGAAGATGAAGGATTCACCACTGAGATTGTGGGAGATATCAGGGATGTGTACCTTACTCAATACGAAGAACCCTCTGATATAGAGGAAGATATTTACGAAGAAAATTGTCAACCCCTTTAAGAGGAGTAAGTTTTCTCCCATGATTTGATAGAATGAAGTGAATATTTAACTAGATAAAATAATTATGAGGATGAAGCACTAGAAACTGCTCCTCCATCTGATGAAGCTCTCCAATATCCTATCTCTCCTGCACAAGATGAAGAGAATGAGGTGAGTCGTTTTCCTTTCCAGTTTTTTGATGACACCTTGTTTTATGATTCAGAAGGTGAATAAGTAAAGGAACCCTTGGAAGAGCTAGCTCCTTCATTTTCTAATGAAGACGAAGAGATGAGTCTTGGGGATGGTGTATTGGACCCTCTTCCATTTAATGAAGTCATCCAAGCCATTGATGCTCCTACACAACAAGAAGTGAAAATGGTAAGTTACTTCCCTTTCCATAATTTTGATGATGCTTTGTTTTATGATTTGGAAAGAGAAGAGGCACTAGAGGATCCATTGGATGCATTAAATCCTTCATGTTATGATAAAGGTAGTGACATTGTTGATAATATTGATGAGTTCATACATGTTGGAAGGGCTAAGTTGGATGCGATTGGTTCTAATGAAGATCTCATTTACAATATTGAGGGACATTTCCAAAATTTCCTTTACAACTATCATATGAGGTTACTAATTTTGACAATTGGAAACAAGGAGATGGTATCATTACAAAACTATTTCAAACACCCAAGGATGAACTGGCCCTATATTCTCATAATGAATTTCGATCATACCTTGAGGATTTTGATGATTATTCCTCTGTGCACTTGGATTTATTCCATGAAGAAAATTATCAACCAACGTTGTGCTCAGATCTTGATAGAGGTAAGGACATCGTTTTCCTAGGGAAGGATCCTTGTGATAATGTTTTCCATCCACCTTCGATTATTTTATCTTGTTGTGTCATTAAAGGTGTAGTTGGGAAGAATGTATTTTGTATTAAGTTTCCTTTGAGGAAAATACTAGAGTTCAAGGGTAGTTTGAATACCTCACGAAGAATTCTGTCATCTCAGTCTTTCACCCTTCCCTTAAGAATTGGTCAGTCATCTTCTAGGTCCTTGCTAGTCCCTTCCCATGTTGGAAATATGGCTATAGCAGAGATGACACAGACTGTCAAGGTTGTCATTGATGGTAATCGGTTGGTTATTGTCATTGATGATGGTAATCGGTTGGTTGGTTATGGAGCACGCACGAGAGAACTGGCAGAAGAAGCTAGATGATGACAGAGCAAGGACGTTGAGATTGGGTTCCTCTTAGCGATTTGTTCTACAAAGACGAGACCCATTGCGTTAGGTTAGTCAGGAAAAAAAGGGGAATAAACCCAAACCCACTTGAAATGTTTGAAGGGTGTTAGGTTATTCAAAATTGATTCAAGCGCCATAATCCCATTTTGAAATGTTTGAAGAGTGTTAGGTTATTCAAAGTTGATTCACGCGCCCTCATTGAAACAGAAACAGAGGCAATGGTGAAGAGGGATGCGACCCAATTGGCATTCCCGCTCAGCCTTCGCCCATGGGGATCTTTGCTAATGAAACCAAGAAGGATATGTCCATTGCCTGTTGGCTCTCCCTTAGCCACGGCCTTGACAAGCAGCAACATCAAGAAAATAACTAATGATCCCTTAACCATGACCATGACTAGCAGCAGCATCAAGAAAAACACGAATGATGCCATTCACAACGCCCTTGGGTTACCAATAATTTTTGTTAAAGAAAAGCACAAATGATGCCATTCACAACGCGTTTGGTGTGGCCAGCATCAAATGGCTATAATGCACAATCAACGGAGGTTAACATTGCTAAATCCAGAGTTTGGCGAGGGTCCTTCATCTGCTTTGACAAGTCTGGAAGATTTTGCCAGTTGGGCTTCTCTAATCACTCTGGACGGTGGAAGGAATTTCAGTCTAAAATTATACTGGCAGTTAAGACAGGAAGAACACATCGTTGCATGATGTGGCATGCGTAGGAGAGGCATGCAAAGAGCCAGTTCAGAAAAATAGGGAGAATGCTGGCATGCGAAAAGCAGAAGAAAGAATGAAAGAAAGGGAAACTGCAGTTGGAGTTGAGAAAAGCAAGGAAAACCTCTACATGTGGGGAGTCAATATAATGCGCTGGAACAGAGATGGAATGTTGTTGTTGAAGTGAGAGAGAGAGAGAGCTCTGGAGGTGAGAAAAGGAGGAG
>SNQJ01S0108430.1:0-14251 GCA_010110895.2 Picea sitchensis
TGTTCAATGCTTATAATTACTCATCCTTCGTCATATTTGATAACCTATGCTTTTGAAGAAGCATAACTCGACAACAAGTAATATCGAATAGTAATTGTTCTCAGTCAAGTGCAAAATCAAATGCAGCCCAGTTCTCAACAATCGAACGTTATTCGATCGAGTTTATTATATGTCTCGATGGACAAGATATGGAAGGTTTATAAAATGTTGAATGAAAAAAAGGATAGTTGGAAACAAGGAATCGAGATGCCTTGTCCAGATCAAAACCTATTTGCAACATTCACCATGAATTAAGGCGACTGATGGTATTCTCATGGTTGCAGCAAGTGAAACTTCGATTCTGGCCATGGAATGAAACGAAACTGGGACAATCCACCTCCAAGCTAGTAAAAATGAAGTTGATGGATTCTTTGAGGTGAAGTCTGACCAAATTTATTAGATTCCTGCCTTATTTACATCATTATAAACACAACCTAATGCGCATGGATATCTTCCACATCATGTTTTACTACTTCATCAACACAAGATTGCTTCCTTCAACAACTAATAATTACAGGAACATGAAATCCTTTCCAATGGAGTAGTATTTTACACTTATAGCAAAATTTATCTTTTTCTCCCCTTCGATCACTCCAACTGTTCAAAAGTGTATTATTTCCCAAAAGGTTATTCATATATCATCCTTGCATATACCAGTCCGAGGTCGATGAAGATCAAGTTTATTTTGACAAACACAATTTCTTGTTCGAAGTGTTGATGAAACTCGAGAAAATAAGTGGATTAGAACCTATTGTGTACCACAACCAAGGCAATGATATTTGTGACAGAACCATAATAAGAACATACATATACATGGGGCCTCATGCGAATGCATATAAAAAGGAAGTAGTGCTACTCCTGGTGGAATTTAATGAAGGAACATGCAATGCAAGAGGAAATGAAGAAGAAATTGCAAATATTGAACTTGCAACATCAGATATAGGTAATTGATTGGAGCCAGATACTTCAATAAGGGATATGAATCTGGATCCGAGTCTTGGAAGCTCAGGATCAGTGATCCCGAAAGTAGAAAAAAGGTTTAAATTAATACAAACATTTAGGAAGTAGAGAAATAGTTATGTGATTTAGGTAATAGGATAAAGTTGCAAACACATAAAACATAATGAGTTTTTACTTAAAATTAAAAACAAAAACAAAAAAAAAAAAAAAAAAAAAACACATAACACAACAAAATTGTAAAGGAGTTCACCCCTCTTGGGCTACACCTCTCGGTCCCCTAGCTTCAGGCGGATATTTTTCATTAATTAACAATTACATCAAAATCAGTGCTTTATATAATGCTCATAATGCAAAATGGAGTAAACTGTGGCTCGAATGTCCAAAACCCTAAGTGACCTTTGCACTTAGTTTAGCAAAACAAAGGAAAAATCACTTCTTGGAGTTTCTCCTTCAAGGTGTTTATAGGTACCAAATCACGCGCCTTTGTGTGTGATAGTAAAATTCTGTGAGCATTTCCAAGAGTGTCAAAACCAACACGCACACTTGTTACGCAAATGGTGGCATAATATATAGAACCATTAGCGTGATAGGCACCTAGATGTCGCGGCGGAGGTGTGATTCATGGCCATGGCCTAAGCGTAGACCTACAATTCTACTCCCAATAGCATGTGGTTTAACTCCTTGTTGGTGGTCATATGGTAGGTGTATGGTGACCAAAATTTTGGGGCTAAGCCAGGTACTCCCATTCGAGCTCAAACATTAAATGCTTTAAATAGAAGTTTCAAGCATAGGCTATTAAGGAAACACCATGCCGTGAAGGCGTGCTTCTCTTCTTTACTTGAGACCTCTAACACGGGAGGTCTTGGGTTCGACCCCGCAGAATCCAAATAAATTTTACACTACAACAAGGGGTTGCCACGTGGTGACCCTTGGCTAGACAACGTGGCACCTTCCCATTCACTTCTTGTACATGACACATGTTAGCAAACCATTGGTCCACCTCAACACTTGCCAACTCACCTTCAACGTCATCGCACGACATATCAACAATACGGTATACTACCTGATCCTTTGTCTGAGGAAGCGTACAATTAACATTTTACTATTTGTGGGGAGTGTACGAACAGATATCTCTACGCTAGTGTCTGTTTTGGGCCCATTCAGGTCAGCATTGGGACCGTGAGGACCGGATCACATAGTAGATCATTTTTGGTGATGCAGGCATTTGATTTTGAGCATGTTTGATCCCTATGGATCCATCCCATTGGGAAGCTTTTGGACCCACTCAAGAGACTACTTTCAATCAATTTGAATATGAGGGTACAATTCCTTCACCTTTCCAACCTCAATCCATTTATCTTTTCTTGGATTTGTTCTTTTAAGACCAATTCGAAGATATTCTGCATTTCTTCGTTTTGAAGTTCTTATTCTCTTGTCAAGGATTGTGTATTCATGTAGTTTTGAAAGATATTTTGGTGAGAAATAATCTATGGAAGGAATGGATATTTCTTTGATCATCAATCAAGGGAGGCTCATAAAATTTCAAATTCCTCAGCATTGCTGCATACATTTGCATATAGGAGGCAAATCAAAACGAAAGGCATTGTTACCAACCTTTTCAACAATCTTGAAAGGTCCATCTAATTAGTTTGAGTTTTTACCTTCACCTTTAAGCCTCTCCTTAATGATTTAAAGACAAACTTCATCTCCAAATTGGAAACTGTCATCAACACGATGCTTATCATGTCTTGTCTTGTACTTGGGTTGGCTCTTTTCCAACTATTCTTGTACCATTTGATGTACCAAACATATTTGTTCAATATGAACTTCTTGCTCTATCAATGTCATAGCCATCAATGGCAATATCCTTCCAAGATGGAAATCGAAGAGATTTTTGTGGAAATAGCAAAACATCCTCGGATTAAGGATGTTTTAGGTTGAAGAGTGCTTAGCTTCGATTATAAGCATGTTAGATGTAGTGTAGGTGCTCATCCCAAAGCTTAGGATGTTTAAATGTATTGAACTTGCACATAATAAATATAGATAAAAAATAAAAAAAAAAAAAAAAAAAAAAAAAAGAGAGAAGAGAAGGAAGGAGAAAAGAATGAAGGAATTCTCATTAACCACATTGTAGATAATGAATAATTTACACATGATAAACTTTTTATAACTCAGTAGGTGTGCCTTGGAAGAACCAATGCACCATAGTGAGTCAGATCTAGGGTGATCTTGGACACACACCAACAATTATGAGAATAAAACGCCACCTAGTCTAGTCTACGGTGATTCTGAGAGTGAAGCTATACCTAGTTGGGTTAAATGATCAACTAGTCTTAGGTCAACTCCTTGAACCAGATAGTGAGGAGTTCTTTCGAGGGAATCCAAAGAGTAATCTTGTCTCGGTCTATTGATTATCCTAAGGACAATGCGCATTATTTGGTGTTGATCCCAATGTTGCATAGTGACAAAACCAGTAACATCTAAACTCAACTCAACTAGTCAAATTGGAAATTATCAGCAGAGAATATTCTCGGTGGAATATTTCTCCCTAAAATATAGGAGTTTGGATAATGAATAGTGCAGTAATAAACAAGGGAAAAACCTTAGGAAAAAGAAATCCCTAGGTGTGTGGAAGTAACTCCATGGAGTTTCTTTGAGTAACCATATGAAGAAGATGCTCTGTTCTATTTCTTACTTGAACGACCATGGTTTATGGATGAAATGTGGCTACTCTTCATCTTGGTATTCATAGGTGCTTGTAGAAACGTAAAGTTCACGTAATAAATCGAGAGTCTTGATCAGAAATAATGGATTTGGTAAACCCAAAATGTACCCAAACATGTTGAGAGAAAGGAACATTAGTTGTGTGGATTTTTATTTTATTTTGTAACCTACTTCCTATAGGGCATCATTGCACATTTTTGTTAGAATGAACCAAACATAAATGTAGCAGTTTTTTAGACATGGGTAGACCTCCTACGAAGTCCATGGAGTAACCCCCAGGGCGAGAGGAATTGGAAGTGGAGTATACAATCCCACCTTTCTATTGCTAGGCTTACTTGCTTGAGGCATCTCTCTCTTACATATCTTGAAACTTGCTTTCCATTCATTTTAAGGCTAATACATGTGATACCTTTTAGGTGTAGCCACGCAGTGCCTAATCCCCACACCAAAGTGGCCAACAATAAAAGAAAAATGTGCTTCCCTTATGATGGTGACTCTTTCACCCTATGGAATACATGGCTTATGAGAGATAAAGCTATCATGCACATGAGCTGAATTCAGATTCCTCAACTTGGTTGGGAATGGCCCTACAGTTACATGAGCTCTTTAAAATCAACATCTAAAGCATGGCCAGACCGGCTTGTAAGCTCTCTGTGCACTTAGAGTTATGCTTAAGAATAGCTAAACACTAACAATGGGCCTAGAAGCATGTCAACAACTTTGACATAAATGCCTTTGTTATACCTTAAACAAATTAGGAGTTATTTGTAGAAGAGCTCAAGCATCCATCTGAAGTGCCTTGTTGTAGCTTTGTTTGTGTGATTACATAAGTATTACCTGTGGTTGATGATCGGTGTGAATAATGGTTTAGTTTCCCAACAAATAATGTTTTCATTTTTTCACTTGCCAATGCATACAATTTCTTATCATAGGTAGGATAGTGTCCACCCAACATCATTAAAAGTTTCAAAATGAAACAAATGGGCTTTCATGTGCAACAAAGGCTGCCTCCCATTGCATAAAGGTACTTGCATATGTTTGTATCAAGTGGAAGTAGAAAGAAATTCGATGACTATCAGCCACTATTCAAATGCATCAAAAGCTTGTTGCCACCTCCCATTGAAAAACTTTGTGTGCTTTGTCATGTAATGGACCTACAATATTGGACGAAAAGTTAGCGATAAAACTTTCTCCAATATTGGGTTGCTGCCAAAAAGATTCTTACCTCAGTTACATTATTGGGCTTAGGCCAATCCAAAATCACTTTGACCTTTAGTAGATGATCAATTTTCATTTGTCCTCCTCCAACAATATGTCCTAAGTAAATGGTAGGGCTTTTCCAAACTCATTTATACATCTTTAAAATAACTTTTCTTTCTTTGAGACATCTAAAACTTGCTTTACAGCCATAACATGCTCTTCACGATATTTTGCTAAATATCAAAATGTCATCAAATAGACAATCACACAATCATCAAGAAAATGCCTTAGAAACATCATTCACAACTCGCAGATGTAGCGGAATTACAAAATGCAAATGCATAGCAGCAATCATTCAAAGAGCCTTGCTTTGTTTTGAAGGGATTTGTCTTCATTGTCTCCTTCAACAATCCTAATATGATGAAATCCACTTCTCAAAGTCCAACTTAGTAAAATGCTTAACATCTTTCAATTGATCAAGCGATCATCAATTCTAGGAAGGGATAACGATTCTTAACTGCGTGTCTTGTTTCAAAGACTCAAAATCTACACACACATCGCCCATGTACCATCTCTTGGTGCTACTAAAGGGTGAGTACCTTGTGATGTGCTTGGCATGTATACATCCAAACAACTCTTAGATTTGTTTTTGAACACAACATTCTCATGGTGACATCTATACATACCAATGTTTGGAGCAGGGAAGCTTATTTATGGTGTATCTCATGTTGGATACCCTTTTAGGATGCAATCCTTTTGGTTCCTAAAACATGTCATCATATTGATTAACTGACCCTCCTTATAAATCCTTATTTTAACTTTGTATTACAGCCGGAATTTTTTTCAACATTGTCTTTGCGTTTGATTATCAAGAGAGGGACAAAGTTCTTACTAGCATTAACTAATCTCTTCATTTTGTCCAACATTTCAGAGTGACAATTAGAAAAACTCTTTATTATGTACTCTAACAATTTTTCTCAACTCCATTTTTAGGCAAATGATATTTGTTCTCACTTGGCTTGATGAAGATGATGGCTCTCCTCAAATGTAGAGTTTAACACAATGCCACAAAACATCCAGTGTAATAGCAGTGAGCTCTACGTCATCTATGAAGTTTGTAGTGATGGAAAATCTAAGTTTACATCTTCTTGTCACATACAATTTGACATTGTCACATATCCATCCTAAAGGATATATGGTTTAGGATGTGGAATAGTTTTCAAATGCAATTTATTATGTCTTGGATAAGGGGTTTGCTCGCTTGATCAATATCAAAGAGTATCCCTATCTTGGTATGCTTTGACATAACCCTTATGTGGAAAACCTCTATCCTATATTTTTCATGTTGAGTTTCATTTAGAGGCTACTACTTGAAGAACTTGTACTTGTAATAGAATCCTTACCTTTAAAACCCATGGACGTAATCTTTGTTTCATCCGGGAATCAGAGCTGAAATCACGTTTGTTATTGTAATTTACCTTGATCTTTGGTTTTCCTTTATTGTTGAACTTTTTTGGGTTTTATTTGGGATGGAGTTCCAACAATGGTCTTCATCATGACCATCTTTGAACAGTGTTTACATGAGAGTTTCTCTCCCTCTGTCTTGACTGAAGCATTCTTTCTTCCATTTCCTTTGAATTTCCCCTCTTTCCCTTGTCTTTCTTAACAAATGGCTTATTGCTGCCCTCTCGAGGATAATTCTTCCCTCTTGCTAGCCTCTAAAAGTAGGTTTCTTGGCTTTGGAAACTTCATCTATATTTGTAGGGTTAAAAATAAGTATTGCGTGCCTCAAGTAGCTATTACAACACCCTGATTTGGAGTTTCTTGAGGAAAATAAATCTATACCCAAAATCAAAGAAACTCTTCTTCTAAATTCTTAGGTGTAGCTTTTGATCACTTTTTCCTTTAGCTTGTCTAATATTTTTCCAATCCATAATAACTTTTTGCATGGCAATGCTAATGGATAAGAATTTTATTTAAGTGCAGCAATAAAAGTATTCAAGGATAAAACTTTACCATGTTTCTTCATGTTCTCTTGAGTTTGGCTTCCCACCAAATGAGTCTTGCACTATCCAATCTTAAATAAACAAGTTGAATCTTAGTTTCATCATCTTTGATTCTTTGTATCCTATAATACACTTCAATCTGGTGAATCCAATTATCCAATTTCTCAACATTTACCTCTGCATTGTACATGGGAAATTCAAACATAATATCAAGCTTAAGAAGCAAAGGTTTGTGGGCTACCATGTTCTTTGGGGGTACATGGAGGAGGTTGTGAATGGTAGAATAGTGGAAGATGGAAGTGAAGGAGGTGGAGTATCACCATTTCCCCCATTTTGTCCTTTTGGAGTTTATACCACTATCTTCATTACCTCTTTGAGGATTTGAGATTTCACCTTACAACCTTACATTTCTTTCTTCAAATAAAAAATTCACCATTTATGTCATATCTGTAAAATCTTTTCCCGAGGTTTCATCTTGAGTGAGTTTGTGACTCCCTCCTGTGAGCCATGCCCAGTGGAGAATGCCTCCTTAAAACTTGAGGTGATTGTGTAGTCCTCCTTCTTGAAAGTTGGTGAAACCACAAGTTCTGACCTTCTCCTCTTGTGAGCTTCAACCTTGTAAGCATAAAAGAGAACAAACTGCCTGGAAACAATCAGAGCTAGCTAAAACCATGCCATTACCAGCTTGATCTGAAAGTGAAAAGGTCGTGTGTACAAATTTGCAAGTGAAATAGTTGTGATTTAGGCAATTGGATCAAATTGTAAACACATAAAACTTAATCGTTTTTCATAACATGAGCAGCATAAACAGCATACATAAGCACATACCATCTAACAGCAAACACATAACACAAAAAATGGTAAAGGAGTTCACCCTCTCTTGGGCTACATCTCAGGGTCCAGCTTCCAATGGATCCCCAATGCTCAAAGTGTTAAAATCAATGCTTTAAAATGCTAGGAATGAAAATGGAGTAGGCTTGATGGCTCTCGAGATGTCCAAAACCCCTAAGCCCAAGACTCTTCCACAGCACCCTGGTTTGTAAAGGGTGAGGAAGAGTCACTTCAGGGAGTTTCTCCTTCAAGCTGTTGTCTCAGATCCTCCAAATCATACATTATTGAATGTCGGCTCAAGCTTGTTTCGTGCAAAGAGCCCATCCCACCGTGCGTATTTCCATAAATGGTGGTACATATGTGAAAATAACCGGATGATTAGCGTGATAGGCACTCATTATGAAATGGAGGATGTCGATCTAGCGTAGCTATGTGGCTACTTGCAAACCCACAATTCCATGTCAGATTACATGGCCAGATTAAATCCTGTTGAGTAGTATATGATGGGTGTGGTGACTGAAGCCCAGTGGGGCTACAACCCTTTCCACATATTTGAAACATTCAAAACACGCTAAATAAACATTTTTCAAGCATATGGGATATTAAGAGAGCACATGCGTGAGGTTGGTAGCCCTAGCATTTTATAGGAACTACTTAGGATTGGGGTTGACTCCCAGACTCACAAAAATTTACATGATCAATGAGTATTAGGACATACCGTGACCTGGGTGAAACCATGGCACCTTCCCATTCATGGCTGGCAACCATCAGCACCACCATTAGTCAACTCAACCTTACCAATCACCTACATCTATGACATCCAAGCAATCACGGTCAGTGATTTTGGTTTAGCCACCAATAAATACTTTTACACCATTTGGCAAAGTGGATGGAGTCATATCTCACATGCAATGTCATTTTTGGGCCATTCAGAGTTCGTTGGCGTGTGAGTGATATACCAGCGAATCTATTTTAGAGACAACCAGAACTTGGTTTTTTGGCATATTGCAGTCAGATTCCAACAACTTTGCTCTCCATGAGACAGAGACATAGCTCATAATTTGGCTTCTATGGGTTGGGAATTTTGCAGAAATACAAATACTCCTATGGATATGCCACAAAGGGATTACAGAGGATAGAATCTCGTGCAAAATTGATACCTAGGGTTATGACCCAGCTAACAATGGATGCTTAGGCACTGCCATACTTTTAACTTATTCCATGGGATTATTGACGCAGTTTGATGTATTCTATCATTCCCATTGGATCTGACCTCCTCGGCATGTATTTTCAAATTGAGTTCCATGGATAACTTCATGTTGTCGAGAGAAAGGAAGAATGCTTGTTGTATTTGGAAATACTGAATTAACTTGTGACAATTACAAATGCTGGCACCATGGATGGCCAGTAATGGGAACGGCAAGTTATTGATGAAAGCCAGTGATCTTGGAAACCTATGGAAATAAAATTTATGCATATAAAAAGAGGTGTGGTCAAACGCTCAAGACAAAGCGAAAATCAACATTGGATGAATGGAATAATAAAATCTATTATTTTTAGCCGAAAGCCCTGACGAGGTTTAATCCATATGGTTTAAATCTATTAGCAAAATAGAATCACCTTTACTGAACTATGACAATGCTCGTCAAACTAAAACCTATGCTTGAAGGGAGGGAAAAATCATGAGAGAGGCATGCTGGAACATAGGAGGTAGTCTTAAGTCTCATCATTCATGTGCCTATTTATTTTTCTTTGGGATTTGACTAGCTGTGGATAGCAGGGGTGGCTCACAGACTACCAACAAAGACTTAGCAATGAAAGTTGATGGCTTCTTTGAGGTAACTTGTGCATTTGTTTGAGTTTGTTGCAATTTGTCTATGTTCTCATGGCTGACTAGTTTTTCTCATGTGCATATGAATACCTTGAATATTTATTGATAATTGTTCAAGCATGTCTATCTTTATTGTTAATCTTTTGTACTTGACTATACTCGTATGAGTGAGGAAACCATATTGAATAGTTATATTTTCACTCAGGGTCCATACCTTCACAGAGGTATGAAAGCTCCAAGAGTTTGAGGAATATATGATGATTTCACTAATAAAGATCATTCTTTCTCTTTGGATGTTGTTTATATATTTCATTTTCTCTTGTTATTTCAGGGTGTTTTTAAATCAAAATCGGTAAATATTTGTTTTGCTTTATGCACGTATACATTTCTTTCTTTCATTACATTCCACCTTTGTCTCTCTTTGTTATTTTATTTCTTTTCAGCAGATAGAGACAAATAAATGAAGAAATCACCCTATGTAAATATTATTTTTCTTACCTGAATTGAGTTTTTTCTTTTTAAGGTTTATTATTTGTCTTTAGCCTGTTGTATTATTATAGCACATTAATGCGGTAGGTGTTCACTTTTTCATTTATAACATTTCCCTTTCTTTATTCTTTGATCAATCTTGTTATGCACAGAAGCTATTTATTATCATTAACATACTTTATTTTATCTTTTTCTTAGATATTTCATTTTTGTATTAACTTCTTCTAAACTTTATTTTTAAAATTAATGAATATTATGAGGTTAAGAAATTATAAAATTACCAACATATAAAATGCATAATGAGGTTAAATTTAGAACGAAGGAGATTCATGATTGGGCTTTGGGTTATAGGAGACTTAGCCTAGAGTCTAAATGTGTTTGGGTGTTGGGCTCCTAAATTACAGGTGGGCATTCGTCTCTTCTTCAGGAGGTGGATATTGGTGTTAGGAACCAGTGAGTCAACCGGCCCGTCAACATATTTTTGGCAAACTTATCTTGGGAGGAGTGTTGATGGTTCTTCAGTAGTTTGGTTTGAGAATTTCTTTTCGACAATACAATTTATAATCCTTATTCCATGTAATGTGATTTGATTAGGTTTGTTTTGGGTGGTTGCATAAGCCCTCACAGTTTCAATGCTAATCAGGAAGATGTTCACAAGTAGTGTTTTAATTTGAGACACAATAAATTACCATATTTTATGGCCTTTGCCAATTTTATAAGGTGTCCGCCACTACACGTTCAAACGGCACCTTTGGCCCAATAGTGATGGAACTAACTACAATGGACGAACATCTTTATGCATTTTTTTAAAATTAACTTGCACCAAGAGTTAGCGATAATGTGGTTGCATACTTTGTTCGGCGGGCTCCAACCAGGAATTAATGTATTATGCTTATTTTCCAACGCCATTGAATGTATCTGACATGGTCTAAACTTTTACGTGGTTTTGCTTCTGCTGGTAGGTTTAGTTGTCCCTTATGAGCATCTTAGAGATTTGAAATCAATTGCATATGAATGATAATGAGATAATTCTTGCATATAACCTTAGGTTTATCAAGTAATATAATTCAATTCCTATGTCCATTTTCCCTACTAAAATGGCTTCCTTGTTGCTTTATTATGAACTTCTACCTCCTCTTTACCCATGGCGGTTAGAAGAAAAGAATATTCAAATTTGGGAACTTCAAGCTTTCAATGCTTGCCTTGACTTTGAGGAGAAAACTTGTAGAACATGTTTCTCCTTTGGTGTTTTTGATTCCTAAAAATATTTGTCTTCATTAATCCCCATCATCAAGGATTTCCAATATCGCATTCTCTTCCTTGATTATCAATCTTCAAATCATGCCTACCTCGAGAGATGTTTGGAGCCCTCTCTCCTAGGGACTAATTATAACGACTTCACTATTTGTGGTGAAGAGCTTGGATGTGAAGAAGATCATGATCATATCATGATGCTCAATGATCAAACTACCTTCCATATTCCAAATATCACCCTTCTTAAACCCCCATAGAAAAACTCAACCCCAAGATCATTTTTCATTTCAAGCCTCTCATCCACACACATTGATGAAGTTGATTTTGCAAAGGAAGACATTGATTTCAACCTTTTCTACCTTCTTTATGAAAATGTTTTATTTAAGTTACTTATGAGGACAAATCAAGATATTAGGGTTCTTATGATTTTATTATCTGGATGGTAAGTTCTCTTTAGAGATCCTCATAAGGATAATCAAGATTTTAAGTTGTAGAATTCCTTCACAAACCCTTTGTTTCAGTTCAAAGAGGTTGAGTAATTCAATGATGATATACATATCTCTCTTGCATGTATGATTTCTTTTGATAATGATAGATTCAAAGGCATTCCTATGCATTTGAATCCTTTCTTTTCTCCTTTAGAGCATGATAATTCTTTTCCTGATAAGGAGGTTGTAGATGATGACTTTGTGATGCTTGAAGATTGCACCCTCAATATTAAAACTTCTAACAATTATTCTAATGTTATTGATACTCATGTTTCCAATGTCAATCCTAAAGCCCATCTTGTTGGTTGCCAGGTCCTGAAAGATGGTGATCACTTTTTATGGATCATAATAGGCCCATTACCACATGTGTTTGTTTGTTGGCAGGGTGATCAACACTCCTCATCCATCGTCTTTCAATTCATTAACCATCCATCCAAAATAGACGATGCATTTCTCTATACAAAATGCCATCCTACCTGACTCCAAGAATGTTCCCCCTTCCTTTTGTACATAAATAAAAAATAAAAAGAAGGGGGAGTGGTGAAATTATGTTTTTAATTTATTTGGTTCCAATTTAAAGTTTTTTCACTCCCCTTCCTTTTCTTTTTGTAGCGGATTTGGGTGTATGTTTTTTTTATTTTTCTTTTTGAAGTTATACTTGCTTGAACAATGATCATGATTGAGAAAGGGTCCTGCATATTACGATAAACTGATTAACCTTTTCTTTTGAAGACAACAAGCTTGCAAATGAGCAAGATTGCTTGATTGTTTGTCGGAAACTCATGCTTTGTCTATCACATACTTACAGAGCAAGATACCCTCACTTGAAGCAGGCGTTCTACCCCTCCCAGTCTTCTTTTCTATCCCATTCTTCATCCCCACCATTTCAAGATAGCTCCTGCATTGGTGTCTTCGATGTTCAGTGTTTTATTTGGGTTTTCCCTCGACACGCTTCCATGACAAGTTTTATTTAGTGTTTCATTTTTTCAGGTTCCAAAGGGTTTGTCACTTTTAGTTATACAACAAGACCAACCCCCTCGCACTTACCACTTTTCACGAGTTATTCCACGAAGTCTCGATCCATGAAACACTTGGCCTCCATCTTGTTTCTTGCCCTCCTTTTGTATAATCTGGTCCACCTAATCCTATCGACCTCTTCTTGTCCCACATCGAGTCACCCTCAGTCCCACCATCATTACCTAACCCTTCCCATTTCTTTCAAAGAATCAAAGGATCATAATCTCATTGTTTCAAACTTGCAAGTCACTGTAAGCGACACACATTTGTTGGTTGGCATTTGTTGACTACATTTTCGGTCAACGACACTTAGTTGACAAAGCGTTGCCAGGCTTCCCTTATCATTTCACAATTTCTTTCTTAAAGTCTAGTGCACTCTCGCTGAGTTGCTTCTACACATTCGAGGAAGATGTCTTTATATATCTCGTCCTGCAAGAATATTCTAAAATTTACTACATGTATTGGCTTATGAATGGCCATCATAGCCAGTCAATATATTTTATTAGACGCGATACATGTTAATTCAAGTGAAAGAAAGTTCATTACAAGTTGTCGACAAGATTAAGATAGTGCTTGGATAAATCGTCATGGTTCTTTACCTATTGCTTAAAATGACCTATTCTCTTATTTGTCATATTCTTAACCTTGTCAATATTACACTCATAACCCTCAAGTCCCAAAGTTATTTCTAATACCTCTCTTTTCCTAAGAGTCAATATATTTTATTAGACGCGATACATGTTAATTCAAGTGAAAGAAAGTTCATTACAAGTTGTCGACAAGGTTAAGATAGTGCTTGGAGAAATCGTCATGGTTCTTTACCTATTGCTTAAAATGACCTATTCTCTTATTTGTCATATTCTTAACCTTGTCAATATTACACTCATAACCCTCAAGTCCCAAAGTTATTTCTAATACCTCTCTTTTCCTAAGAATGACATCATTACCATACCTTTTAGGTTATGACTTTGACATCTTTTCATACTACAAAACTATACCATGTTATCATGTCACATCTACATGAAATTTTTATTATTTAAAATAAAAAATGAATATTAACTTTACATGTGAATTAATATACTTTATGATTTGCAACCATTATATATGAAACTCTATATGCCAAATTCATACATTGCCTTTTTCATATAAAAAAATAATGTGGACATAAAAGTTTTGGCTTAAGCTCTATATGTCAAATTCATACATTGCCTTTTTCATACAAAGAATAATGTAGCCATAAAAGTTTTGGCTTAAGTCATTTTAAGACAGCCAAATTCATACATTGCCTTTTTCATACAAAGAATAATGTAGCCATAAAAGTTTTGGCTTAAGTCATTTTAAGACATTATGGAAATAATTTATGTCAAAACTATAAAGTGCAAGGAATTGATATAAAGTCATTTATGGTTCTA
>SNQJ01S0108432.1:89-12172 GCA_010110895.2 Picea sitchensis
ATTAATAAGGTATTAAAGATAAGGATAAGGGAGTAAATGAAAGTAAGTCGGTGAAGGAGGGATAAGGGGGGGGAAAGGAGTTGGAGGAGGATTATGCTACGGGAGTTGGGGATGAATTTTGTAGAGCGGGGGAATTGGCAGAGGGAAATTTGGAGTGGAATTTACATAGTGCACCGGGGGTTGCTGGGGGTTTTGGGCACGGAGGGCCAGGATATCCGTTGATATCCTGGGGCTAGAGAGCTAACTAGTTGGCAAGGAGGACGGTTTTGGGTAGTGTTCTAAAGGAGCGGGAAGGAAGCAAGTTGTGAACAACAAGAAGGATTATTAGCATCAGAGTTAAGGTATTTCTCTAAAATTTATGCATTGTTGTATTATGTTAGAAAAAAAAAATTATTATTCATAGTAAAATTTGAGTTACGGAAGTTACTGTTATAAATGACTGTGTTATGAAATTACTGTCTTAGTTTATTTAAATAAATTGATGTAAAATTAAAACCGACCATTACATTTGCAATGAAATTATAGTCAAGGTGGATCGAATGATGATCGAAGTTGATGTGGATCGACAACTGGTTGAGGGTCGAGGAATATCGACAACAAGTTGAAGGTCAAGGTTAGTCAACTAGGTAAACTAGAAGTCGAAGGTCAAGGCGGTTCAACATGGTAAGGAATTGATAGCGAGTCGAAGAGTTCAACCAACAAGAGGTCGAAAAACATACATATGGAAATCGAATGAAGGCCGACTGGTAGTCGAATCGTAATATGACTTGGATTCGATTGTAATAGAATCGAAAGATTTGCAGGATTTGTAGCCAATGATCTGCATGGATCTGTAACCATTTTTGGGTGCCAATTATTTAGGGTTTTTCTTGTTGTAAAGTCTATGAAGAGGCATGTTGTAAGGCCATAAAGTCTAATCAATGAATCACAAGATAGCCATTTTTTAGAGAAATCATTAGATGTAGGTTGTTGGTCATGCATATGTAATCCGGATTTACTATAGGGTTGTTCTTGCGCATGCAAGAAGGTATGATGTTGATTGTGTCTTAGGTGTGGACCAAGGTTAGATAGGTAACATTTTATTCAGATTGAATAAGACAACAAGAAAGAAGAATGCTTAAGGAATGTTCATTTTCTCGGTTTGGGTTTCCAGGGTAAAATCTCTGTGTACTGTGTGATTGCTTTGTCATTTACGTTTTTAATTAAATTCTTCTTCTCTTCTGCTAGTCTTAGTGTGGAAGTGTATCTCATTTCCTAACACCCATTCCTATCCAACACTAATTAAAGTATTTCAGAAACTCAAATCATAATAAATGTTTAACTTTTGTCAAAGATACATCAACTTTAATACAGTTTTATCCTAGGACATGTAGCGATGTTTTTTCTACAGTCATAACAGGTCTGTCATAAAAAACCAGTTAGAAAAACTATAAGAAAATAATATACATTTAAAAAAGACTCCATTGAAGTGAAAATCAGTGAATATTCATCAAATTTACCTGATGACCACATCCAAAAGAAATATTTTTAGTATTCATCAGGTAAAATGGACACATTTGCAAAAGTACAGACAATTATAGGAATTTAAGGTGAAAGTACTATAACTCAGTATAAAAATTATTGTAAGGAATTTAGTTATGAATCCCAAAAAAGTGTAATTAATATGGTTGAAGAAAGATTGACCAGGTTTGAAGCTAGTTCCTTCTCCCCCTCCCACCAATACTAAAAGATGTTGGATTTATGTCCCTTCTTTCCTCTAATCAAGGACAATTGAAGGAAGTGAAAAGTCTTGCTTTGGTGAAAATAAGATCTGTCTTTCTTCTAATTATTCTCTTCTAAATGGATTTACGATGGTGAAGTTAACTTTAAGAAAGATAACAAGGAAGCTTTCAGAGATTTTCCTAGAATTAGGTAAGGGAAGAGGAGGATATGAGGACCAATTGAAGGCCTATGAAAAAGACCTGTATTTGATTGTGGAGAGGAAAAATGAGGATGGTGATCCACATAGGGATTTTATGAGTGTCAGTGCAGTGATTAGAAATATGATGAAATCCTTCACAATGAAGCAGATGTGCCTTGAGCAAGAGGTGGAATCTCTGATTGACAACCTGCAAATTCTGATTTGTATCCCTCAGAGTCCAAAGGAGACCAAGATCTAATTACAACTGAGGAGTCCACAAAAAATAACAAATTGGATGTATGATACTCAGATTAGAGGTTTTTGCTTCTATATAATTGTTGTTCTGACTCCTGAGATTTGGTGAAAGACTATTTTCATTTTGGATAGATTGAAGTCCCCAAGGACTAGAAATTTTTCCAAGGAGTGTTGCTGATTTTGTACCGTATTTTGTATTATATTTCATATTAGATAATTTGTTTGGGAAAACAAAAATATATCTAGCAAGTGAAGCCTAGTTTTATCTAAAACATAATTTCATTGAACATTTCCTTACTTGAGCATCTAGTGTATCAGATCTTCTGGAGTAACAAATCTTGCAAAGGAATCATAACCATGTTTTTCCATGCTATTTGTTTGGAAACTATCTGCACGCTGATGTCATGGACTAGAATTATAATAATCGTTTCCAAGTGGTGGTGGAAGAGGAGCCTTATTAGGGATCTTGCCTCTGCAGCAGTTGCAGTACATCAACTATATGTACCTAATGTTTCTCAACCACAATGAATAAAAAATCCTTTATCTTCCTTATGCTCAACACAGTTAGTTTTCCTTGGAAAACCTTTTCAACATATAAATAGAGGAATATTCATAGTAGAGGTACAATTTCATGTACAAATTACTTCCATGATAATTTGTGAAACTTGGTGAACATAATTAAATTTCTCAATGAAATGAAATTATTTTGGAAAAATGCAAGATGGAAAACTAGTAAAAGTTAACAATCGCTCGTAATATATTCTTTAATAAGTAAGAAAATGGTCAATGTCAATAGTACAGATTTGTAAAGATTAAGGAAAATAAGCAAATAAAATGTTTCCTCATATATATTTGTAATAGTCACTGCAAAAATAGAAAAAAAAAATATTTTGATATTCAGATAAAAAAGACAACTTATGTCACCCACCCTACTCAAGTTTGCAAAGAGGGAACCTTTTAGAGTGGATTCCGGCCAACTGGATGCAAAAATTGGACTAGAAGAGTAGAAAATCAAGATTGTAAAGAATGTGATCAAAATGATAGTTTCATGGATTGCACCAAACACTTTTGAGAATACTAGTTTAGAAATAATGATGTTTATATAAAGTAAACATGGAAAAAATAAAGGTCTTGTATGTTTAGAAAAAAGACAAATGTCTATTATAACAACCAAGATAAAAGCATGTGGGCACCATACCATTGGATCATATTGAACCGACTAGCAATTCACATGATATCAATTGGAAAAATATCCATGCCTTGGAAAATAATGGATGGGTTGGGAGCTGTTAATTCCTAATTGTACTGGAAATAAAATAAAAAAACAAGAGGTTTGCACTCACCTGTACTTTTTTCTAGAAGAATTTTTTTTCATTATATTAATAATATATGGTTAAAACCATAATTACATTTATTGCTTCTCAAGATGAAGAAACTGCTCCAGTCCCAAATATATGAAAATATGGCCACTTATAAGATAGACAACTCAGAAGTCTAGCCTCATATTTATATCTCCGACTATTAGACAATACAAAATCTATCGACACATTAAACAAAATGCCAAAATAAGTCTTGTACTGTATCTCTCAAGGCCACTAATATAGATATATATTTTTTGTCGGCCCCACCTGACCGTCTATCCAGTAATAATATGTCAAATTCTCTGCATGTTCTTAAAGAGCACTTTTGGAAAGTATATCAGTCTCCTCATTTAATTCTCTAAACATATGAGTGAAATTGATATGAGTAAAGCCTTTAATGAGTTCGAAGATTCTGTCTTTCCATTCCAGGGAAATAACTTGTAACTTTCCTTTGTTGTTAATCTAGTCTATAATAATTTTGGAATCACCCAGTACTTGAAGATCCAAAATATTAAGTCTGGTAGACAGACAAGAGTAGCCCAGGAACCAAGAAGTTCTACTTTGGTGTTAGTACCCTCACCACAGTTGTAGGTCCAAGTAAATTTGATGTGATCTGTGAGCTTGATCATACCACCTGCTCCACATTGTAGACCATTGTTTTGTGAGGATCCATCAAACTAGGCATTGTTTATTCTTTGTTGGTAGGTAGGTTGTAAAAATCACAGAGAAGGATCCTTCCTTGACATTGATAACTCCAAACACCCCAGATTCCTATAGCAGATAGTATTAATAGTAGGAGGAATCTGTTCAAAGATAGACCTGTTGTGTACCAACCAAATGTGCCAGATGACCAAGGCAGGAAGATGAGGATAGCGAGACTCCTCCTTTTTCCAGTCTTCCAAACTAATCTTCGGTGAGGAGCCCGACCAGATAGACCCGAGCTTAAGGGAAATAGAGAGTTTGTGCCATACTTGTTGTGTAAATGTACATTCTATAAAAAGATGTGTAACAGATTCATAATTAAAATGAAACAGAAGGAAAATATTAGGTCCCTCCTAGGCCTGGCGTAAAACATTGTCCCAGGTCAATATCTTATTGGTTGCAGCTAGCAAAATAAAAAGTTTGATTTTCAAAGGAATATTCCAATGCCAAAATTTCTTCCTCCAGTCGGTACACTTCTAGATCCATATGGTAGAAGCGATTGCATTATATATATTCTTGGCTGATATGTTACCAGAACGATCGCCTCCACTCCATATCAATGTATCCTCCCATTCCCTTAGTTGTATCCCTGCTCCAAGTAGAGCCTTACAATATCATTGCCATTCAATAGCCAAGTCCCCCAAAAGATCCAATTCTATGCAATTTTTCCACTGGGAACTGAGAGCACCCTGGTCTATGAGACCCTTGGCTTGGAAGAGATAATAAATATGTTGTTCGTGTTATTTTTTCAAGAGCTCCAGTGATAAAAAAACAGAAGTCCCGAATCCCAAAATTGCATCCCGACCAATATGAATTAGGTGGGCTGATCCGGGTTTCCAACATAACCAATGTTGGATGATATGTATAAATTTTAGTAGTGATCTCCAGATCGAAGAAGCATTTGTCGGACTTGTAGTAGTATGTCTGAGCCAACTCGAGCCTGAAAGATGTGAGATATATTTACCAATAATAACCCGATGCCAAATCTCATCTTGTGAAAACACACGCCATAGTGAATTGGACGCCAAAGATTTATTAAATAAGAAAATGTTTCTCATCCCCCGACCACCCACCAATTTAGGTTTAGCAATGGAATCCAAGTGACAAAGATGAAGATGCTTATTTTCACTACCACACGTCTAGAGAAAAGTAGAAATCAGATGTCGAATCCTTTTTAATACGATAATAGGGATAGAACTCAGCACCATCCAAAAGACTGCCTGGCTATCCAAAACTGATTTAATAAGAACAAATCTCCCTCCAAGCATTATCCACCTATTGCACCAATGCGCAATCCTTTTCTCAAATTTTATGAGTAACCAACGCCAATCAACCACTTTATAGCAGTATGGTTTGAGAAAATAACCAAGATATCTCAAACCAACCAAGATCTCTAGAAATTTGTATGAGAAGATGTTCTTGTACGTGTATAATTCCACCTCTGTAAGCCATGAGTAGTGTAAGGTAGACTTTGTCACATTGATATGGAGCCCCGAAGCTTGAAATAATAATTTAAGAATAGATTCAATCTCCATCCATTCTTGTGAATCAACTATGGTCACAATAAGAACATAATCCATGAAAACAATATGCATAATCTTGACCAGCCTTGAAACCTTAATGCATGTGAGTCTCCCTACTTGTTGACTAATTTTGAGTAGAATGCTCAGTCCTTCCATAGCCAAGATGAAAAATATGGGTGAGAGTGGGAAACCCTGCTTCAGGCCTCTCTCATTATGGAAGAATGGGGTTGCCTCCCCATTCACCAGAACAACTATGATAGCACTAGAAACACAGCCCATGATCCATCTCATGAAATGCTGACCAAAACCAGATTGTAGAAGTATTAATCGTAGGAAGTCCCAATTAATACCATCAAAATATTTTTTGAGATCTAACTTTAAAATCATTTCTTGGAGCTTTTTCCGTTTGATGTTGTGTAAAAATTCCTGTGCAGTTCCTATGGCATCCAAAATCTGTTGTCCTTTAAGGAAACCCAATTGTTCTCCAGAGACAATGCCAGAGAAGTAAGGTTTTATCCTATTAGCAAGAATTTTTGTAATGACTTTATGACAAAGGTTGTACAGAGCAATAGGCATGTAGTCGCTAAGGGAAGTCAGAAGGTTGGTCTTAGGAATAAGATTCAAGAAGGTGGAGTTTAATGCCTGATTGACCACTCCTTTGATCCTAGTATCCTCAACTAGTTCCCAAAAATCATCGCCAACAAGTTCAAAGAAGTGAAGGTAAAACTCAACAATCCAACCATCGGGTCCAGGGATTTTATCCCTTTTGAAAGTATTTAGAACTTTCCAAGTCTCCTCTTTTGTACATGCACCAGTAATTTGTTTGACCTCCCTCTCACTAATAAGTCTAGGAAAGAGTCCAGTGATGGTAGCTTAGTCAATAATATTTGTAAGTTCCAGATCACTATAAGAATTTTTGAAATAATGGTAAGTTGTTGGAATCAGCTTGTCCTGTCCCGTAATAATGTATAATGTATCCATATTTAATTCCGAAATATGCTTGTGATTCCTCCTGTAGCTAGAAAAGTGATGAAAAAACTTAGTATTTCGATCTTCGCATTTGATCCAAATAGCTCTGCTCTTCTGGTGCCAAAGTGCTTCCTCATCCATCAAGAGCCTATTTTTCTCCTCCTCTAGAGGCTTAATTTTTTTTCAAGTTCAGTCGATCTAGTTCCCACAAAATGTTCCGGGATCAATGACTGTATAATATCTTCCAGCTATGAGATTCTATGAGTATTTTTTATTTTCTATAGATGTGCCCAAATTTTAACTTTCAATTTTAAGTGTTTCAGCTTCCACGCAAGACGTCTTTGTAAGTCAACTTCTTGTAGAAAAGACTGGTCAGTCCAAACCTCAGTGACTAGTCGCACAAAATCCAGGTCTTGTAACCACACCGGGTTGAATTTAAATGGATAAATCGACCGATGAGAGGATGAATCTAGTTGTAGGAAGATAGGAGCATGGTCCGAGAGGAATGGATATTCAACCTAGGATATGTATCATTTTGAAAGTTGAAGAAGATTTTCAGAAATAAAAACAAGGTCCAGTCTCTTAGAGATACACTCTGAACCAGTTCTACCATTCCTCCAAGTAGGAACCGTAGCAGTCGACAATAAATCCACAAGTTTATTGTTTATGAAGATTTATTTTAACTGTAAGGTTGTCGGATCTTGTAAAGCAAAGTCCCCCACACCTCATCAGTTGATAAGGTAAAATTAAAATCACTCATGACTATAAGATTAGGTTTAGCCAGAAGGCCAAAAGCAGATACTTTTGTCCAAAATGCAATCCTATCAGTACAAGGACCATAAACATTGAGAAGATTAACCTGTCATTTGTTTGCACAACAGGTACCTGTCATCAAAATACCTCCACAACATAAGAAAGGTTCTAGCTCAAAATTAACGGGATCCCAAGAAACAAGTAACCCACCCCATCATCCCACTGAGCTTACAACACTAACAAACCACTGTGATCTTATGCTAATGAAGAATGCCCGAGCACGCTGCTCGTCGACTAGATTTTCTTGTAAAAAAATGATGCTAGGAAGAGTTTTGTTAATAAGTCTCTTGAGGGAGGCATTTTTTAGGGTGCCACCCACCCCTATGATATTAAGGGAGAGAAGTATCATGAGAAGGACCTATCTAAAGATTTAATGCCTCTAAGCACCCCAAGGTCAAATGAGTATATTGAGTAATTATTCGGAAGAGTAAAAGAAGTAGTAGCCTTTCTCCGAGAACTGTGGGTTTTAATAGGTGAAGTTTCAAGTCCCAAACCATGAGACCAAGAGTAGTCTATCCCAGGTGTGTCACCAGTATTAACACGGGGCGAAGAAATAGGTAAGTCCGAGCTCTCTCGGATGATCGGAGACCTACCCTGAAAAGTAGGAATCGGAACCGGTAGTAGCATCTAAACTGTGGTAGGAGCCGAAGTAGTAAGTAAGTTCCCGAGGGTAGAGTGACTAGACGCCAAAATTCGAGAATTCATAGGTGCAACCCCAACAAGCTCAGAGTTAGTGGTAGGAAGAACTGCAGTAGTAAGATGGTCAGGAATAGTCAAATGAAAGGGACTCGAAGATAAGGCAACCCCACCGAGAGCCAGAGGACTAGTGGGAGCCCTTTTGTCTCTAGAAGGTGACAACAACTGTGGGGTAGGAAAATCCCGAGGGGACTCTCGCACCGCATAGGGTGAAGGAGGAAAATACAGAGTCTTCAAAGGATTAGACATGAGTGGTCTTAAGGGCTCCATCCCCGGGATAACAGATGAGTCCAATAAATTCCTTTCCCAAGAAGTAAGGGTATAATAAACAGTAGGATAGTGTTGCTTGAGATTACCAGTGAGAGTGTCCAGAGGTGAAGATGGGCAGTCTCCTATGTCTATATAATCATCATTCACCACAACAAATGAATCAACGCCTGGTGAGTCCTCCTGCGATAGCTTGCGAAGGTAAGAAGCTTTTGATTCATCCTCTTCCGGTTCTTCAGTACAATCACTCCTAAGGTGTCCAATCGTACGGAAACTTGTACAACGAAATGGGATGCCAAGGTAATCTAGGCGCCGAGTCACCGTGCGACCTCGCCAAATAATATCCAGTGTCTCAGGTAACCCCGCATGTACATCCAACTCAACTAGTATCCTGGCCATCTTTCTATCAAAACCCTTTAAAATATTTTCATCCAAACAGATAAAAAATTTGAGCTCGTTGCCTATGGCTACAAGAGATGTTTCTGTCCAATGCTGAAGTGGTAGGCCGGGAAGAAAAACCCACAGGTGACGAAGTCTAAAGTAATATGTGGCTGGATCAAATCTTACCCGCCATCTCTTAAGCATTAGGATACAACCATTGATAGTCCAAAGAGAGTCTAGAATGGGTTGTGCATCCTCGGGTGAGTTAAAAAGAAGACCAAACAGGCCATGCGAGAGAGAGATAATCTTCAGAACATATCCCATCAAAGGAAACCAGGCACCTGAAATCCATTCTGAGAGAGAACACTTACACAGAGTGCGATAGGAAATCCTACCAACAAGTCCACAGAGAGAAAGGCAGACACTCTCCTCCAGACCTACATCTGAACCCATGATTAAGAGACATTTAGTCTTGTTACGTTTCCACGCTCGTTTTCACCCAGAACTCTTAGGTTTCCACTTTTTCACAGAAGGATGACGTTCACAAAAACCCACACTCTCGTTCCAACTAGAACGCCCAAACGAGGAGACCAGATCCGAAAGAGAAGCGGAAGGTGACAAGGGAGCGAATGTCAAAGGCTCAAAGGTATCAAAGGAAGAGGATAACAAGTGGTTTTCCAAGCTCAAGGAAGAAGGTGGTAAGATAGCTTCAACTGTTTGCACTTTCATCGAGGTGAAGAGTCTGACACTCTTTGAGAGGGCCTTGTCAGCCGCACTCATGAGTGCACTAACCTCAACCTCCATCGGGAAGGTGTTGGAGGAGTCCACCAATGACTTCCACCTCGCACAACCTAAGTTACAACAAACTATGATAAGACCTCCGTAGAAAAAAATAAAGATATGTAAGCTTTGCCATTAATTGCTTCTAAGTTGTAAGCCCACTCCATTAATTTTCGTCTCGCACCACCAAAGAGACGACAGGCTTAGATATGACCTCAACTTAGGTAGTTAATAAAATTTAAGTGCAATAATATAGAGAAGTTAAGGAAGCGATTTAAGGCTCTGCTTCTGTCAGTAGAGAGGACAAATCCTCCAAGTCCCAAGTAATCTAGTAGTCCTAAATATAGAATAGACCTAAACTAGTAGAAAGTAGATAGAAACCGCCCAATATTGGTCCAACATCCAGGTAGTTGAAATAAACCTATCGTCAAGTGTAAGAAATCTAACAGTTCCACCATTAACACCACCATTAATTCCTTCTCGAGCTCTACCGCTTCACCATATCTGGTTGTATGCCATGTACTTGAATATCAAAAGGTTTGTAACCTACATACATGGTACGAGAAATGTGGAAAAAAAATAGACAGTCAAAGAAGACGATATAGAGTCTAGAATCTAGACAAATGCAAATGTCGAAGACAAGAACACATGTCCCAATACAAAAGGGAGATTTATCAGGAAATAAAGTCTAAGTTGTAGAATTTTCTATATCTTAAGACCACTGAAAGGTGTTGGATATTTTCAACCAAATTTAAAATCTGTTTCATAGAGATTAGTCGAGATTGGAAGCAACAAATATACTTTAGCAGAGTTGAACCAGTTGCAACTGAGGCATCAAAGAGTAAGATTACAAAATCAAGGGAAAAATTGGTAGAGAGTTCCACACTGCATTGCATAGGGATCTGTCTCGTACTCAGGAAAAAACCCATATCTGCCATTTAGGTGTTTCAAGGACATGGAATATCATACTAAACATCCCCAATTTGACAGGGACTTCATCAAGGACTCGGGGATTTGCTGGCCATACATAAGACATTTTAGGTAGCTTTCAGGAGTGTTCAGGATAGATTTTGAGGACATTCTAGATAGATTTCAGGGATGTTCCAGGCATGTATCTTTGGTTTTGACAATGCACATTGATGATTAGACAATATGATCATTTATCCCATCCATTTTTTTTCATATTATACCGAATGTAAGTCTGATATGTACAATTTGTAGCTCAAAACATAGATTTTGTAAGATAGGTTTTGATTTGGGTTCCTGGTGATTTAACTATTTTATTTTCAACGACATCATTACAACAAGAAAAGCCTCCATCTCAACAAACAAGAAATGAAACATCTCAAAGGTTTGATCCTTGTGGTTATTGTTTTTGTTCTTCTCATTTTTGGGGTCATCTTAGCTTTTACATATTGTACATGGGTGTCCAAGAGTTATTCAAGTCTAGTTCTTCCACTATTCCAACCTCAATCATTCTGGAAACAATCAGATGGTAGTGACTTGGATTGGGTACTAAAGGTTTGAAAAAATTCATATCCAATCACCTTCTTTATCTGAAATATGAATCTACTGTATTTACAGAATGCAAGCATGTATATCCCAAAGTGTTTTGTAGACGTTTTCAACACAGATGTAAAAATCTACAGAACCTATTGAGAAGGGAATGCCTTTCAACATCAATACCATAAAAAAGAAATATGAGAAAGTGTAATGGTTTTGCATAATACCTACAAATACTTATAGTGAATTCTAACCTTTTTAATATATATATATATATATCCCTGAAAATTTTGGAGGCATTTTCTAACTGACCTAGGGATGCGTCCCCTTTGCTCCCCGTGCAACATAGGTTTTGCATCATAATGAAAACACATGTAGGAGTACCCAAGAATAAGAGAAATTAAATTTGACATCCTAAGAGTTCCATTTTTTTTAATTAGAGATCCAAGGAGGGGTCCAAAAAGATCGAAACTATGCCTACAAGGAGCTCTACATTTTTATTTTTTGTTTTTTGTTTTTTTTTCTTTGTTGGGGATCACTGCTTATATAAACTCACACAATGTGTTGGAGTTACTTCACACACACCTAGGATTTATTTTTCCTAAGGTTATTCCTTGTTTATTATTCATACTTAGTCATTATCCAGTCTCCTATATTTTAGGGGAGAATATTCAACCTGGAGAATATTCTCTTTCAGTTGACACTTCAGTTTGACTAGTTGAGTTGAGTTTAGATGTTGCATTGGAATCATCACCATGAAACATTGGGATAATCACCATGATAATTCGACCTTGCCTTGGTATCATCACCAAAGTGGGGCATTAGCCTTGATTCCCTGAGTTAACTCCTCACTACTCTTTGTTCAGTCAATTAACTGAAGACTAGTTGACTAGTTAACTCAACTAGGTGGCAGTTCACTCCCGTAACTACCTA
>SNQJ01S0108432.1:12222-29560 GCA_010110895.2 Picea sitchensis
TAAGAGACTAGAATAGGTGGAAATTCACTCTCGTAACTGCTGGTGTGTGTACAAATCACTCTATACCACCACTATGGCACATTGGTTCACCTCAAGTCGAACTCATTGAGCTATGCAAAGTATATCATGTGTAAATTATTCATTATTCACAACAGTTAATGAGAATTCTTTCATTATTTCTCTACTTATTCTTCTTTATCAAATTCTCTCTGCAAATGTGTGTATTATTGTTTATATAGATCTATTTTTTGCAGGTTCAACACATTTACATGGTATTAGAGTTGATGGACTACTAAGCAAAATCTACACCAAAATGTTTTGCAGGTACAAAAGATTGAAGACAACGGAAAGATGGAATTCCAAAAAGAATTCATTCTTACACCTTACAACTATTTTTTATGGAAGGAGAAAATATCCATACATATCCAGTCCAGAGGGTTGTACAGGTTAACCATGAATACATATCCAGAGACGACATTAGCCGTAGAAAAATCCAAGTACTTAAATCACATGGATGAGGCACTTAGAACAATTTGCAGTCTTATTTCTCCCGATCTCCTTTTTCATATATCTTCCTGTAATACTCCCAATGAATCCTAGACCATATTGGAAGGGCTCCTTGGAAAACAAGATGAGATGAGGGGACACATGCTGGAGGTGGAGCTACTCACATTGGATCCAAAAATATTTGATAATATCCAAGATTTCTTTACAAAATTCAAGGATTTACTGTCGCAACTCAAAGCTTGAGAGGTTGATAAATTGGAGGAGAAACAAATGGTTCTCACCATTCTTTCCAAGCTTGGTCCTGAATTATCTATATTTGTATCTACATTCCATACTGTCAAATTCGCCTATGGAGCCACTTGGAAGATGCCTTCTCTTGAGAAATTTATCCAATCCCTGGCGCAATCAAAGGCCCAAGGGCGCATGCACTCACTGTGCATGATGGTAGCCATAAATATCAGAAATATAAAGATAAATATAAGCAAAAATCTCATGCACATACGAAGAAGGAAGGGTACACAAAACCCTTCACCAATGCCTCCAGATCCAAAGGAGAAAAGGAAAGAAAAGGAGAGAAATGCACATATTGTCAGAAAGGATTCCATCTAGAATCCGCATGCATGAAAAAACAAATAGATCTGATGTCTCAAATACTTCAGCAAAATAACCTTGGAGATCACATCCCCGAGGGTGCAAAGAAGAAGAAGCCAGAAGATCTGAATTCCAAGAAAGGCAATTCTATCCATGCCTTGATTGCCATCAACTCCTCTCCCGATGCTTGGATCGTTGATTCAGGAGCATCACATCACATGGATGCATCAGAAGAAGTCTATTATTCTTTGGATGCATGAAAAGGTCCTCCTATTCTTATGGGGGACAACTCTTCTGTTGAAGTCACTGGCAAAGGAAGGATTGAACTCACCAATGGAAGTTTCGAGAATGTGCTACATGTTCCCAAGATTTCTATCAACCTTCTCTGCATATATCAGATGACAAATTTCAGGACTAGAAATAAATTCATATTCACACCAAATGTCATGGACATCTATGACATGAAAACCAACTCCATGGTTCCTATTGGTGAGGTAAATCATCAGTCTAGATTGTATACATTTTCTGAATTCAATGAACCTGATTTTGCTTTACTGCTTACTCATGCTGATGAAAGTAGTAGGATATGGCACGAAAAGTTTGGACATTTGAATTTCAGATACATGCAACAGCTTAGCAATCAAAGATTAGTTGATGGTCTACTAGACATCCATTTCTCCAAGGGAGTATGTGAGGGATATGTTCTTGAAAAACACCCTCAAGAGAAATTCGACAAGGGAAAGTCTCATCGAGCTTCCGCACCTTTAGATCTGATCCACAGTGACCTCATGGGTCCTTTTATGCATCCATAGAACAACAAAGAGAGGTTTTTTCTCATTTTTGTTGATGATTTCTCACATTTTACATGGATCTACTTTCTCAGGAAAAAATCCTAGGTCTTTCAACACCTCAAAGATTTCAAAGCCTTGGTTGAGACACGGTCCGGAAAGAAGATAAAATTCCTCCGAACTGATAATGGGGGAGAGTATGTGAATCATGAGATCCATAATTGTTTCCATGAGGTAGGGATTCAGTTGCATCACACAGTTCCCTATACTCCGCAGCAAAACGGAGTTGTTGAGAGGAAAAACTGATCTCTAAAGGAGATGGCATATTGCATGTTGCATGCAAAGTCACTACCATAGAGACTATGGGCCGAAGCACTTAAATGTGAAACATACATCCAAAATATATCTCCCCATAGATCTGTCAAGGATAAGACCCCCTATGAGGCTTGGAGCGGCCTCAAACCAGAAGTGACCCACTTTCGCATTTCTCTGTGGTTCACGTGCATAGGCCAGAATTCCCTCTGAAAAGAGGAAGGCACTTGATCCACAGAGCACTGAGTGAATTTTTATTGGATACCTCAATGGTGTGAAGGGCTATCGGCTTATTGATATTTCCTCGGACCGACTCATCATTGAGCGTAGTTTCCAATTCGAGGAAAGTGTCTCACATGTACCTCAACAATAGCATGCAGACACCTTCACTCTTCCACCTATCCGAGATGATGAGCATGCACATGCTCACTCTTCTTCAGATGAGAGTTATGATTCAGAGGACTCAGATGATTTAGATTCAGAGTTAGTATAGTCAGATGCAGAGTCAGAGCATCCAGATGCAGTTGCAGAGCCAGAGCAGAGGCCCGAGTGGGCACAAACTACTCTTAAGGATGCAAGGGATCTCATTAGTGATCCAACCGATAATAAGAGGACTCGATCTGATTTCGAGGAGCCTCCTATTGCACTCACTACCATTGAACCATTGCACTCTAGGCATATTTTCTTGGTTCAATCTTCAGATCCACAGTCTTATGGCGAGGCTACTGGAAATCCCTTTTGGGAATCCACCATGAAGGAGGAGTACAACTCCCTCCTCGAGAACCAGACTTGGGCTCTGGTTCTCCTTCCTTTTGGGAGGAAAATTGTCAAATGCAGATGGGTCTACAGGACCAAGAGCGCAGTGGATGGACAAATCAGCAGATACAAAGCTAGGCTTGTCTCCAAAGGCTTTCAGCAGGTTCATGGTATTGACTATGATGAGACCTTCACTCCAGTAGAAAAGATGGATTCCATACGATTGGCACTTTCCATTGCGGCAGCCAAGGGATGGGAAGTCCATCAGATGGACGTAAATAATGCATTTCTTCACGGTGATCTCTCTGAGGGGATCTACATGGAGCAGCCCCAGGGATTTATGCAGGACTCATCTTTGGTCTGTCGACTGAAGAAGTCACTTTATGGCCTCAAGCAGGCTCCGAGGGCATGGTATGCCAAGATGGACTCCTACCTGTTGTCATAGAACTTTGTACGTTGTAAATCAGACCCAAATGTCTACATGCTCAGGATGACTAATTCATTTCTACTTTTAGTTCTGTATGTCGATGATTTGTTGATCATCGGGTGCTCAAATTCAACGATTGTTGCAGTTAAGAGGATTCTACATGACAGGTTTTTGATGAAGGACATGGGTCCGCTACACTTCTTACTTGGACTCGAGATCAGTCAAGATGCATCAGGCATAAAATTGTATTAGGCCAAGTATGCACAAGATCTCCTCGAGAGATTTCACATGACAGACTGCAAGTCTGCTCCGACTCCTTTCCTATCAGGATTCAAACTTGAGGATGGAAGGGAGACTTTGTTGGTTGAAAACACATTGTACAGACAATTAGTGGGGATATTTTTGTATCTCACACACTCCAGACCACACCTCTCATATGCAGTTGGTGCAGTTTCTAGGTTCATGCAGGATCCGCATGAGCTACATTGGAAACCTGCAAAGCATATCCTTCGATACATACAGGGCACCATCACATTTGGGATTCATTATGCAGCAGACTCTACATTAGATCTCATTGGGTTTACTGATTCTGACTGGGCTGGCGATAGCATTGATCACAATTTGACATCTGGTTACTCACTCAGTATTGGTTCCGGGCCTATCCGTTGGTTGAGCAAGAAGCAAGCTGCCATTGCTCTATCTTCAGTTGAGGCAGAGTACAGAGGGGTAGTTAACATAACCATTCAGACTATGTGGCTACAACATTTTCTCAGTAGGTTAAGCATTCAGTTTCATCAGTCGATCTTCATCTGGTGTGACAACCAGAAAACTTTGAAGTTCTACAGAGATCTAGTTCAGAGGCAGCGAACGAAGCACATCGAGATCCACATGCACTACATCCAGGACTCGGTACACGAGGGGATCATCAACTTATAGTTCTGTCCTTCAGCAGAACAAACAACAAACATTTTCACCAAGACCTTCACTGAGAAAAAATTCCATTCTCTCCGAGGTCATCTTGGAGTGAAGGACACAGTTGCCTAGCAATTGTAGTTCTTCTTTTTACATACAGTGTACCTTGAGGGGGGGTTTTCCCATCAGGTTTTCCCTCTTTCCTCACTTTATTTTCAGTGTATCTTTTGTACTTGGGTACCTAACATGGCCTCGTTGTCGGGACCCAATCTTTATTTTCACCATAGTGATGTTCAAGGAGGGTGTTGGAGTTACTTCACACACACCTAGGATTTATTTTTCCAAAGGTTATTCCTTGTTTATTAGTCATAATTAGTCATTATCCAGTCTCCTATATTTTAGGGGAGAATATCCCACCTGGAGAATATTCTCTTTCAATTGACACTTCAGTTTGACTAGTTGAGTTGAGTTTAGATGTTGCATTGGGATCATCACCATGATAATTCGACCTTTCCTTGGTATAATCACCAAAGTGGCACATTAGCCTTGATTCCCTGAGTTAACTCCTCACTACTCTTTGTTCAGTCAGTTAATTGCAGACTAGTTGACTAGTTAACTCAACTGGGTGGCAATTCACTCCCGTAACTGCCTGAGAGACTAGAATAGGTGGAAGTTCACTCTCGTAACTGCTGGTGTGTGTCCATATCACTCTATACCACCACTATGGTGCATTGGTTCACCTCAAGTCGAACTCATTGAGCTATACAGAGTATATCATCTGTAAATTATTCATTATTCACAACGGTTAATCAGAATTCTTTCATTCTTTCTCTCCTTATTCTTCTTTCTCCAATTCTCTCTGCAAATGTGTGTATTATTGTTTAGATAGATCTATTCTATGCAGGTTCAACACATTTACACAATGGTCCTTCAAATCTTCAACTATACAGGCACATTATACAAGGTATTTCTATTCTATCAAAATCGTTCAAGACTTGCACTTGGCCTCATCTACATTCACTCAAGGAGTTTTGAACCCAGGTCTCCCTGTTAATACAGATTCAATCACCTCGCTGCTTGTTTCTATACCACACACTTGTTGGTAACATTTTTATCCCTTAAACTTGGATTTTTCATACCTTGAAACATGGGTAGAATGTCAATCAATTGCCATTCTTTGTACGTTGAATGCCAAAGAATGTTGAGACTATTTGACATTTAATTACTCACATTGATACATAATGCGAAGATGGGTTATGTCACTAGTGACACTAGAATGAGACAAAAAAATTGGTAAACTTTAATAATTGTTACCAAACCGCTTTGAATTGTAAGTTGTAGTCTATAATCTTATTTGTAGTCTATGGTAATTTTTGAGAATACAAGACTACACCTGGAGTGCAAGAAAAGAAAAAAGAAAATGAGAGGATAGATTTAATAAAGCACACAGACCAATAAGAGTCCGGGGTAATTTTTAAAAAAATGTTGACTGTTGGTTAACCACTGTCTGCAATGTTTTTAAAAGATTGGAGTGATGGGCATGCTATAAACAAAAATGAATTTTATTGAAGAAAACCAGATAACACTTGGAGTTTATTTCTCTACATGTATAATAATGAAATTAACGCAAAAAGAAATATGAAACATGGTTTAATTCCATGACATAAATGTGCTTCTTGAGCGCCACCTTACTTTCTATACAAATGAAGGGGACAAAGTTTACAATTCTTATATATATATATATATGGTAGTTTTGAAATCAAGTGCAGATTCACTTAAAATGAAAATTTTGAAAAAAAAAAAGATCAACAGCCTAAAGAAATCTCAAAGTTTCAGTGTTTTCATAATCAACTTATTTAAAAAAAAAAAAAATCTATACACAAACCTCAAATACCTCACATAGTTTTTGAAGATTAAAAATATTAAATGACCTCAAATAGTTTTTGAAGATTAAAAACATTAAACAAGGCTCGAGAGACTGTAGAGCTCATATTCCATATCATACCATGTTTAATGTTTCATAAGAGTTGACTGGAAAAAAGGCCATATGTTCTTCATCTCCACTTATTGGATTCAACCCTTTAGGATATTAACCAATTCAAGTGAACGTGGATTCAACCCTTTAGGATATTGACCAATTCAAGTGAACATTTGTAATAAATAAATCAAAACTCCTAATATGGGAAAAAAATAGGTAGAGTCCAAACACGCGGACCCACTCCATGCAAAGCACGCGGACCCACTCTATGAAAGTATGAAGCCAAATAGAAAGCTTGCTTATATCTTACACATAGTGATTTCGTGTAAATTTATATCGCCAGATTTCGACCAAAAAACTATTTCATAGAACAGTTAGACAATGCCATTACTCAGTGTCCAAATCTAAAACAATCAATGTCCAAACCTAAAACAACCATCGCAAAGTGCATGCTGGAAAGAACAAAAATCAAAGGGAAGAAGGTATATACACAAGTAAGACTTGCAGCTGAAAAAAAAGTTGGGAGGGATTAAGATATGCAAGGATTTCAGAGATGAATCTAAGCAAACCTCTTAAATCAAAAGCATTGTTGAGATGTTGATACCAACAATTATATAATTGAAATCTGTAAAATACAGAAGGATTAACCAGGAGAAAAAAATAAGAGAACAAGAATATTGTCGTAATATAGTAGAAATAAAATGAAATACGAGACAAGAATATTGTCCTAGTACAGTAGAAAGAGAATGAAATACGGGAATAGTAAAAAGATTTTCATAATACATAGAAAATAGATCTCCATCTTCTCTTCCTCAAACAGGATGGTTGGAGTTCTGTTGACGGGCAAAATTGACCGTCCGTCAACTGGGAGAGTGGAACCGGTCCGGGGTTGTCTAATAACCCAAGCCGTTTGGAATGAACCACCCTGACGGGTTTAGCAGCTCCGTTAGCCGATCTAAGTCCTAAGAAAACAAAAAGAAAACTACTATAAATTAACTAATCTAACTAAAAATAACAATTAAAACAAACTAAACAAATCTAACTATTCTATATATACAATCTACTATCTAATACTATACTAACTCTAAGAAATTAAATATCTAACTACTAACAGAAATAAATCTTATTCACAAAATGTACAATATTAACAATTTACAGATTTGAATGAAAACCTGAAAAACTCATTTGGATTCTGTCCTAAGACAGTGAGAGCTATTGTTTTTTTATTTTATAATTTTATGAAAAGAAATAAAACAAAAACTAACTAAACTAAACAACTAATATACTAACTCTAACTACAAATCTAAACTACTATTAAATACTATTAAATACTAAAAAACAAACTGACCTGAAGTAACGCTCCAGGTTTGTCCTGTGTGTAATGATTGTCTTAGTTGATCGGAGGGAGGAAACCCGCACCGAATTATCCACGAGCCTCTCGTAAACGAGAAGCTGCAGTGCTCTTCAAATATGATTATAGGACAAACAAGACATAAAACATTTACAACAATCTTATGATTTATAAATCTTCACAGTTAGATAAATCTGTATGCAAAGACTTATACGAGATGATTCAATTAATGAAGAAGAGAAATATGTGATTCATTAACTGGAAAAAAAATTGTTGTATTTTTAAGTAATGAAAGAAAACAGATATGGATAGCACATTAATCAAATCACATCATCCTGCAACAGATTATGATAGCTAAATTAGTATATAATCAACTGCAAAGTGACATGCATAAACTTGAAACAAAAGTTTGATATATTGAAAGCGAAAGCTGTAGCAAGACATCAACTCTTGTCTCAGTTTGTATTAGAAATCCATAGCCTGGTTCTCCCACAAGTGAGGATGCTCCTTATTACAAAATATAATAAGTATTTAAAGACCTCCCACAGGGTAAAACATCCCTGTGGAAGTTATCAAAACTGTTTACAGAAAATCTGGGATGATATCCCAGGTCTGACTAAACTAGGAACCTAAAATAAAACTGTATCACACAAATATCTCCTAGACTGTCCAGCATGTCCAATGCAATTCGAATGTACCTGCAAGAGGTAAAAAATGGACAAGTTAGGAGGATATTTTGCTAATGAAAATGATAAAAATCTAATTCTAAAGACTAGCTACAGAATCTTGCGATTATGTAGCTGGTCTTAATCAGACACAGAATCAGCATTAAAATCAATTCAAATCTTTAAAGAATTAAATTCAACTATTAACAAGTATCTAATGGCTATTTGAAAGACAAACAAATCATTCAAATTGAAATTGTTATACTAATTTGAGATCAAACAAGACTAAGATTGATCAAATGACTACAGAGATGCATATACTCTGTTTCATTTGTTGTCACAAAATCGGGTAAATGGAATCATATTGGATAACCGATAGTAATGAAATCAATTCATAACCAATTGAAATCACAAATAGTTGCTTCAGCTATCCACAAGATCACTTCAAATCCAAACCAAATTAACAGGATCATTTTCTCAAGTTGATCGCAATATATTAAACACAACAAACAATCCATGTTATTAGCGAATCAAATCAAAACTGGTATGTAAATTAAACGAAATCATAATGGAATCAATCAGTTGATAACAGGGTCTGTGGGATTCACCCAATCGTTTATTATTGTCAATTGGGAGCAACCAAATCGATTGACTTTCCACGAAATCATTACTTGAATTCATTTCAAAACGAACTATTAACCAAATTTCATCATACGAATTCGACAGAGATAACATAAGTCGATATGAGTTAACAAACTCATTTTGGAAATTAAAATCAACAGAGCAACATCAAGTCTATTTTTGATACGAATCCAACTCATAAAAACAATCGTGCTAACTCAAGATACACGGTAATCCAATCGAAACAAGAGCAGATCAAACAGTTTAAGTTTGACATAGTCGTTGTGAATCAAAATAGTTCCATGATTTCGGCGAAGATATCTTTTTCACATGCTAAATGAGAATATCGTTTCCATACAAAACAGAGTCATTCTTTCCAAATCGGAGTCGAACAGAGTTGTATTCCTGATTTAGAAGATTACATCACATAACATATTAAAAGATCATAACAATCAAACTCACGAAATTGTTCCAAAATCACACCATAAAATCAGAGCCGATATAATCCAACCATAACGAAATCATACCAAATCAAAACATGGTCGTGCTCTAATTTTAGCATAAAAATCTCCTGTACAGGTCAGATACAAACAAAATCCAAGCGAAAGAAAACACCATTGACCACATTAACTCTAACAGACAAACAAATCAAACCCAGTGAAAACCAATCAATTGCTAAACTGGGCACGACCAAATTGTGTAACCAAATCAAAATTTCATTTAATTTTACCAAAACAAAAACAATGTACAAGATCCACAAAACTATGACAGAGTCATTTCGAATGATGGACAAAGCTATTTGAAAACCAAACTCAAATCATTATATTAATCCTAGCAACTCACAAAACGAAATTGATATCGAAATTCATACCTGAATGATGAGCAGACAACTTGATCATGACATTTTGGAATTCACGAAGGCTGTAACCGATTCGACATTCCTAAATACGATGGAACCAGTGGTTTTCTGCTTCTTGTCATTTGCTTGAAGCTTTTCCCTTTGGTTTGTCAATACTGTAACTTGGTTTTCCAACGATTTGATTTTCGACTGTAATAAGGGAACGTCTGTATAGTAGCGTTCCAACCACACATTACATTGGTTGCATGACGACTGCCCGGGCTTCGAAATAGCAGTCGAGGGTTTGGTTAGATCACCGAGGGTTGCACTAGGAAGCTTGATCCCGGGGTAGCAAGGATTGTTCTTTAGGTAAGGGGGTAGATTAGAAATGAATTCATAGGGTGGCTCAGAGCACAAACCTTGGGAGTAAGGGTACTCACTAGCTAGGAAGCGTTCGATGTCAGAGTCTGAGTCTTCACTGAGGACTATGGGCTTTTGATCAATACTAGGTTTTGGTTTATTCCTAGCAAGTCTCGATATAAGTCGAGCATTCTTTTTACCTTTGTCGTCGACAGTAGGGTTCCCATTGACCTTTTTTCTCACAGGCTTTTTTATAGCCTCAACCTTGTCTTCTAAGACTTCGGGTAGGTTGATATCAGGGTCTAACGAGGGTTTAAGAGAGGTTAGAAGGGCATGGAAAGGCACGGGTGGCTCGACCTTAGTTTCACTAACCACATGCTTGTCAACTTGGACAGGCTCTGTATCAGCAAAACCATTTCGAGAGATAAACGCTTGCCAACTATCACCGTGAAGATTTAAGTGGTGCACAACGATGAGTCTGATTAGGCCGTGGTGGAACAAGCTACTATCGACCTTTTCTCGTTTAAACCTTTTTGACATTTTATAAAGGCTACGCTGAAAGTAAAATGGAATGTTCAATGGATAACCCATAAAATTCATTAACAAATGAAGGTGGTAAAGAAAAACCAGTCCATACCGACCCTCACAGGTCACGAATTGTTTAACCACTATCAAAAGATCATGCCACCTTGGTTTAAGCATGGAAATCGTCATACCTTTGTCACGGGATGTGACCTTTCGTGAGACGAACAGTAGTGGCCATGGCACCTCCTCAACTTTAGAGTTTTTAAACCATCGCTGGCCCGTGGCTGCTAACCCTGTGGAAGAGCTGATGAACTCTTCATTGATTTCAAGATGAATGTCGCCTATCTTGGCCCTACACCCATCAAAAGTCAGGGCGAACTGTTGTGCAACAAACAGATTAAAACCCTCAAACCTGTATGCAAACGTGAGCCAACCACTATCCTCTAAGTCTTTCTGGGCATTATCGAACAGTAGCAAGGCTTGACTACCGTTCGGCTCAATTTGCACCACTGGTGCCATGGAGAAGAGAACACGGTAAGTGATGTGAACGAGCCAGGGTTCGAATCATAGCATACGCCGGAGCAGAGTATTCACAGGCTTATCCAATGCTAGCAGAGTTGAAACAGGGATAAGGGAAGGCATTAATGACATCGTGCGAAGGTGGTGGAGCTATTTCTGTCCATGCAGAATAGCCATTGCCAATGGTACAACCACCGACGCTTTCAACTATTCAAATCACAACGCATAAGTGTTACAACTATATGCCACTTCAATCAATCAATTGAAACCTTTGGTAAGTGGATAAACCATGCACGCAATCAAAAGTTATGCCATAGTTTTAAAACCAAACATACAAATCGAAACCAATACTAAGTGTTGTATGAAACGATTCGCACCAAGAGTTTAAACCATAACACCAATGCTTTTTCATATACCCAACATGCCAAGTGAATTAATCAAATAACATGTAAATCCAATCACCAATGTATCACAACTCAATCACTCATGAAACGAAATTACATGATCAATCAAAGAATGTCAAATGAGTACAGATCAAAAGGGTTTTGCCAACTGCACAATGATAAGTAAAATGTAAACGCAATCGGCATATCGACAAGAATGATAACGGCAATTCAGTGAAGATTTTAATGCGACTTCGAAAGACCAAGTTTTCACGCTTACAGTCGTGAAAACAAAAACGAAGGTAAGTGTGCAAATGGTGCAAAAATAAAAGTGTCATTTATTTGAGAATCGCGACGAAAAAATATGGTTTGCAAAACATTGGTGTAGGCAACTTATAAGGACAGTGGAAAAATGTGAATTGGCTGCCAACAAGTTCCTATGTTATTTATATATTAAGCAACCAATTTATTATCCATTGAAAAGGATCCAATAAATTCAAACTTTAAAATCTTGTGAAATTTTTAGCAGCTAATTTTCCCTGCAATCAAATACCACATTTTTGTATCAAATATCGCACTTCAATAACATTAATAATAACACTTCTGTATCTATGAAAATTTTCCTCCATTGAGATCTATTAGTAAATGCTAGCAAAGAATTTTTGATTAATGAGGTCCTTGTGAATAAGATGGGGATTTTGTGAAACATCCTGGCCAAACTAAGGGCAAAGATGCAAAATCCCAACATCTCTGCAAGCTATTTTGCTACGATAACGAATATATTGCAGTGAGCTTTGAAGAAAAGTCCCTCAATTCCGAGAATCGTGGTGAACATCAGCAAAGCACTGAAAGTATGTTGATGAGCTCAACAATCTGAAGACCAACTTGTATTTGCCCAATGGGATTGTTTCATCGGCACCCAGGAAGGTGGAGGAGAGAATATTGTAATAGAGGTCCAGGAGACTTATCAGGAAAGGGAAAAATGGTGTTTCAGTTTTAGTATTTCATGTCGAAAACCACTAGTTTCTGTTTGACTCTATTTGAATGCTAGTCTAGCTATTTTGCAATGAGTAGTTGTAAAATTTTGTTTCTTAAAGGCTTATATGCATGTTTTTTCAAGAGATAGTTTTGTAACCTAGTTGTTTAGTTAGGTTTTAATAACTTGTTTTGAAAAAAAAATTAGCTAGGTTCTAATAACTTGTTTTGAAAAAAAAAAATAGTTTAGTTAGGCTTCAAACTCTCTCCTTCTTGGAGTCTTTTTGGAACACTATGTAAATAGGAGTCTTTTTGGTTGTGTGTAAATAATTGAAAGTGTGATAATATATTCTAAATTTTTAAAATATAGTCAAAGTTTAAATCCTCAACTCATAATAATAATTGCGCTATTCAGTTTTATTCAGTAACTCTCTTAGAAAGTAAGGTGTCAGTGAAATTTCTTATTTTTTGTAAATATATGAAAGCTAATTGTTTAATGTAGTTGTGTCATGTATTAATTGATTATGTTCCACAATTTTAGCTTCCAAGTGTTGGTGTAAAGGAAGAACATGTTGAATATACAGAAAAATATAGAAAACACGTATTTCTCAACATATTCTTGCTCTTTATTTAATATAATAACTTAATGAATGGTTGTGGAAACAAAATCGTTGACTTTCTCTTTAATCTTTTAAAACAAATATTAATCTCTTGGTATATTTATATGKCCCAAACAACACAAATAAGATACAATATCCATAAAGTTTTCYRAAGATACAATATACAATATCTCGACAGAGAAAGGAATGAGACTCAAACTACATGGAACTAATGACAGTGGACTCAACTTACTTTATGGCTTTGTTATACAATCACTACTCCCTTAGTACTACATACTAGAATGTAAAAGAACTTTCACCTTCACCAATGATGTTGCAAGTAGTACTTGTACTACCTATCAAATGTGTTATATTTTCTTTGAAATTTGGAATGCCCGCAACTCTAATAAATGTGTCTTTGATGTTTTGCAGCATACCCACAATGTTGATCATAGTAGGTCGTCCTTCAGGGGATTCTTTTGTGCAGAGAAAACCCACGTTTACAAGGTGATTGAGGCAATTGAGTTCCTTATCTTCTTCAGTGATGGTACTAGTCCTCCTCAATAGACTCTTATCCACCACTTCCCTTACTTGATTTGGAAAACCACTACCCACCCATTTCTGCAAGTTCATTCCTTCCAAAAACATGTTGTGGGTGGGTTTATTTCTAGTGAGCATCTCCAATAGCACTACTCCATAGATATAAACATCACCTTTTGTTGTGACACATCCACCCAATCCATATTCTGCATTCAAACATCCTCATCAAAAGGTTTCTGATTCAAAATTTTTATTAAAAATATAAAACTCATGACATTCACTAACATCCTATCTATCTCAAATAATACCTGGAGGAATGTATCCGATGGATCCCTTGAGTGCATGTGTGGATGTGAGAGTTAAATCCTCAGAGTCTGCAAAACATATTGTAGCAATGCCAAAGTCTATTAAGTATGTTGTCATATCTTCACCCAGAAGCACATTGTTTGGTTTTAGATCGCGATGGATCACTTGAATGAAACAATGGTGATGGAGATAAGCCATGCCATGTGCAATGTCTATTTCTATATTCAACCTTTGAATCAAATTCAAACTACTTTCTACTTCATCATCGGGATATAACCACTTTTCTAGGCTTCCATTTGGCATTAATGCAAATATCAAAGCTTTAATTTGGAGGTTTGAATAAGAAGTTATGATTCTAATAACATTTTGGTGCCTAACTCTACCCAAAATTTTGCACTCCCTGTCAAAACTCTTGTGAGCCCCTTCATTTTCCAGATTGAGAAGCTTCACTGCAATGATTGTGTCATCATTCATAACCCCTTTGTACACTTTCTCGAAACTACCCACTCCTAACAAGTTGGCATCATTGAATTCCTCTGTTGCAATGATGAGCTCTCCATAGGAAATTCTTCGATGCCCCACATTTAATGATGCTCCAACCTCTATAGGAGTATGCCTCTTGCAATTTTGTCTCCACAGGAATCCCAAAAACAAACATAATACAATAATGAATGCAACTGAAACAATAGGTATGATAACTCTTTTCAAATGTGAAATAGTTTTATGTATGTGAGCAGAGCATGGTGATAGACTTACCCAAAGTCCACATAGACCAGGATTTCCCACAAATGTTGTAGCACCAACCTTTTTGAAAACTCCTCCCTTTGGGACTTCTCCTGACATGTTGTTGAAAGATAAATTCAAATGGATTAGCACTTTGAGATTTACCAATGACATGGGAATTCCACCTGACAAATTGTTGGAGGATAAATCCATGTCTTGGAGACTTTGAAGTTCATCGAGTGACATTGGAATTGGACCTTCAAGTGCATTGCAAGAAAGATTGAGGTATTCTAGTTCTTTGCAGCTTCCAAGCCCACTTGGAATGTAACCAGATAACCTATTTGCATAAATATCTATAGCTTGAACCATAATCATCTTGCTTACTTGCAGGGGGATTGGCCCATGTAATAAATTGTTTGAAAGGTTGAAATACAAAGCTAAATTTGCAAGATCTACAACCTTCGGAGGTATGGGCCCACTAAGCATGTTGTATGATAAGTCTAGATCTAATAAATTCATGCATTTCCCTAGACTTGCAGGTATATTACCTGATAACTGGTTGTGATCAAGATATAGATATCTTAGTTGTTGGAGGTGTGCAATAGAATCAGGGATCCTTCCAGATAAATTATTTAAGTCTACAGCTAGGAGCCCTAAGCCTTTGAGTTTCCTAACTTCCATTGGGATCTTTCCTTCTAAATTGTTGCCACCTATATATAGCCTCTCTAGCTTGTGAAGCATTTTGATTGAAGACGGGACCGCCCCCGTGAAAGAATTGTCATTTAAAGCAAGGAATGATAAACTAGTGAGGTTTCCAATCTGTGGTGCTATTTCTCCTGCTAAACCATTCTTCTTCAACCATATGTCATACATTTTTATAGAGAGGCGGCCTATAGAAAAGGGTAAACGTACCATGAGATTATTCCTGCCTAAGGCTATTGAGCGTATGGTAGAACAGTTAGTAAGAACAGTAAGAATGGGTAAGCTCGTGGTGCTGCCACTGACCAGTTGATTTGCGGCCTAATGAAGCCTCCAGAGCTATGTCATCTTACTGAACTCCTCGGGCACTACTCCGTTGAGCTGGTTATAGGATAAGGAGATGACTTGAAGGTTCGTACAATTGACGAGGGAAGAAGGAATGCTGCCACTCAACTGATTACTTCCTAGATAGAGACCCGTTAATGAGTTTTTCTTTCTACACAACTTCGTGGGAATGTGACCGGTTAACTGGTTTTGACTTATATCCAATTCTTGAAGACTGGTGCAGTTAGACAAGGAAGATCGAATTTGTCCTGAGAGATGGTTTGCACCGAGATCTATAAGTCTCACGTTGCTTAGCATGCCCAATTTGGAAGGAACACTCCCCCAAAGGTTGTTTCTCTCCAAATATATGGTGGCCAAAGAAGATATATTTCCCAAGCAGATCAGGACTGTACTTGTCAAATTGTTTCTTCCTAAGTTAATGTATTGTAAGTTGGGGAGAATGCACGGGTCTTCGGGAATGTTTCCTTTGAGATTGTTAGTGTACATAGATAAGATTCTTAAACTACGGAAACCACCGAGAGTGGGTGGAATAGAATCTTCGAGCTTATTCATATCCAAGGAAAGCAACTTTAACCTAAACAAATTTCCCAATTGATATGGTATGCGACCATGAAATTTGTTATCAGTAAGGTCGAGTATTCTAAGAAAGGAAAGATTGCCGAGAAGGGGAGATAGTATACCCTGTAATCCGATGCCTGAAACATTCAAGGAAACCACTCTCTGTCTACGATGACTGCATATGACAAGCGTCCACTCGCAGAACGAAACATTTTGGGAATCCACCATGCAGGAGGAGTACAACTCCCTCCTCGAGAACCAGACTTGGGATCTGGTTCCCCTTCCTTCTGGGAGGAAACTTGTCAGATGCAGATGGGTCTATAGGACCAAGAGCACAACGGATGGACAGATTAGCAGATACAAATCCAGGCTTGTCACCAAAGGCTTTCAACAGGTTCATGGTATTGACTATGATGAGACCTTCACTCCAGTAGCGAAGATGGATTCCATACGATTGGCACTTGCCATTGCGGTAGCCAAGGGATGGGAAGTCCATCAGATGGATGTGAAGAATGCATTTCTTCATGGTGATCTCTCTAAGGAGATCTACATGGAGTAGCCCCAGGGATTTATGCAAGACTCATCTTTGGTCTGTCGACTGAAGAAGTCACTTTATGGCCTCAAGAAGGCTCTGAGGGCATGGTATGCCAAGATGGACTCCTACTTGTTGTCATAGAACTTTGTACATTGTAAATCAGACCCGAATTACTTCACTTCTACTTTTAGTTCTGTATGTCGATGATTTTTCAATCACCGGGTGCTCGAATTCAGCGATTGTTGTAGTCAAGAGGATTCTACATGACAGGTTTTTGATGATAGACATGGGTCCACTACACTTCTTACTTGGACTCGAGATCAGTCGAGATGCATCAGGAATCAAACTGTCTCGGGCCAAGTATGCATGAGATCTCCTCGAGATATTTCACATGATAGACTACAAGTCTGCTCCAACTCCTTTCCTATCAGGATTCAAACTTGAGGATGACAGGGAGACTCCACTGGTTGACAACACACTATACAGACAATTAGTGGGGAGCTTTTTGTATCTCACACACTCCAG
>SNQJ01S0108433.1:0-20626 GCA_010110895.2 Picea sitchensis
GCCTGCCAGATTATCCATACCTTACACTTAATGTCTGAGGAGAGGTTTCAACCACCCCTTCTCACCCTCATTTAGTCCAGGCGAAAACCAGGATTGAGGTCGGATCCGATGGCACCTGGAGATCACGGTGACCCTTTCGGCAACTAGAATCGACGCCTTTGGCTTCCTTTGCACAGCTCCTTTCCTTCCCAAGTGACCACGGGCTGTGACCTTGTGTTTATTCCCAAAGCGCTTTCGGCGTTCGCGAATGGAAGGAGTTAATCCTTGCTCATCCACAGTTGTGATGAGCGAAACGTCGAGATGGCTTACTTGGGCGCCACGCATCCCTCTTATATCTGACGGTCCTGAATTCACTTGGTGATGCTATGGGCCCGAGTCATGGACACTCCTGGTACCTCGCGCATCGGGAATATGACGGAGTTGTTCCTTGTGTTTCGAAGTCGGGATGGGCGAAAAGGCGAGGAGTCTAATCATGCACCAGGTGTCTCCTGTGGATGAACGGCTAAGGTTGCTTCACGATACTGCGGGCCTGACTTTGGGCGCTTTCGGCACTCCGGGGTTCGGGGTTTCGAGATGTGAGATGACGAGGGACTTTCACCCTTCGAACTCCCAAACGCCGATATGCCGACTAGATCTCGCACTATGTGTCGCTGGATCAGACGACCCGGATTTAGTCTTGGCATATAGTCACTTTCTTTGACGCTATATATCGGTCAACTTGGTATCCCCGATATCCTGATGCTTGTTGATCTGCTCTTATGGATGAATCCGGGCCGTTGACAACGTAATTTCACCCGCTTACTTGATTGGAAGCCTTAAAACGAGATTTTTCCATGCTGCACTTGGGCGCTCCTCGTACAACTTGCAGACCCAAATACTCTTGTGCCTAGGACAAGAAATGTCGCTAACAGTGCCCCTTCAAGGTTCTTCAAAGCTTCGAGGGGCCTAAGGCAATGATTCCCTATGTCCTCCTTTCTATTCCTCACCATAGAAGAGGCCCCGAGCAAAGTGATTACAGTAGCAAAGGAAGCAAGATCAATTATGGGGCTAAAGGTATCGAAAAGGGAAATGATCACATATCTTTTATTTGTGGATGATGTCTTCTACTGTACCAAAGGCTCCTTTTCCCACCACACCTGTGGAATCTACAACAACCCTAAACCCCATATGGGTTGGGGGTGGGGCAAATATAAGAGAAATGTGTAATTTTCCCACCCACTAAACTCCCCCACTCAAAAAAGAAAAACCATGATCAAAAGAAAGAAAAATAAATGACATGACACATAAAGAAAACAAAATACCGAACATAAATTAGCATGGCCATGCTCACAAATACAAAAAAAAAATAAGAGCCATAGCAATAAAAAAACAACAATAGCAAAAGATGCAACCAACAATATAAAAAAACAACAAAAAGAACAAAAAGAAAACAAACGGAGAGAAACAAAAAACACAAACTGTACTTTGCAACCCCAAAAAGCGTCCACAACCAACCAAGGACACCTGCACACCAAGAAATAAAGAAGTATTAAGTAGAAACCAAATATTACAATCATAAATATTAAATACACAAAATATTGTGAGTAATATGAAACAGAGATGAAAATATCTTATGATAAATATTAAATAAAGATCAAAAATCTTATAAGTAATTTATGAACTAGAATGTATATTTTATGCAAATAACAAAAATCATAAACCCTAAATAGGTAAGTTGGGAGGAAAAGTACTCTATTTGAAATGAGCGGGATTTTATAAGAATTGTCAAACACAGACCAAAAATATTTTGCACAAGTACATCTTATGCAAAAACCTTAAATCGGTAAGGAGGGAGGAAAACAATTGTATTTGATATAAGGAGGATTACATGGATTTTGCATCGAAAAATGACTAACCCTTGTCCCCTCAAATAAAGATTCTCCACCTTCCTTCACCTACATTGTCTTTAAATTTTAAAAACACACCTTATATCATTATGTAGCAAAATATGGGAGATGAAAGCACCAGGTTTTTATATTCATGAGATCTACGACAAGGTATTCTAGGGATCGAAGGGCAATAGATGTGGAGGAAGAACTTTTTGACTTCTTTGAAAATGCATTAGAAGGTATTGAAATACTTTCCATGGGCTTGGATATACCTCCATCTTTAGGTTTAGCGAACGTCGTGAGCCCAAGGGGGCATGGACACCTTGGGAAACCCTAGGAAGCCTTGCCAAAATTATCCTCTTATTTGCATAGGAAAAAGGACATACAAAATATATAACACTAACGTTGAGGACATATCTCCCATGCCTTCATTCAAGTCGTAGGTTATTGCATTGAAGGATAAATATTTAAACAAGACTGCCCAGATTCCTCTTAAGGACATAATAACCCAAGTATGTCCATCTATAATTGAGAAAGTTCATGCGTAGGATGGGGAAGGTTTAGGGTTACCTGAAGACTTTGTTTTCCTTAGATCTGTAAATTGCTTCAGCAGATCCTTGGACAATAGCTCAAGTGAGGCTTTGGTGTGGCAATGCAATATATTATGAAGGAGTGATATGCAAGCTATGTGAACTCTAGCAAGCACAATAGAAGATGTGTAAGGAAAAAATCTCAAAAAATAAGATTGATTTTGGGAGAGGATATTCAAATGCATGAAGTAGTTGGGATGAAACACGGGAATTAACAAGGTGATTCTTTGGACACCATGCGTCAAAGAAATCTATGTCAGAGTGGTGATAGAGGTATGACATCCCTTGCTAAGTTATGTGTCAATTTTTCATCTCTTGGTGTGTCGACGACTTGCATTCATTTTTAGGTCAAACTCAAATGCTTTGAAGGTTCTACGATTGCACTAGCCTTAGGGTTACACACCATTGTCTTTGAAGAGATGGAGAAAGTACTTTGATCTATGAAGGGAGATGATGCCATTACAATTGGTGTGAGTCAAACTCCTCAGACTGCCACTAGATTTTTGGTCAATCGATTTCTTCAAGGAAATTGATCTCCGACCTTCATTTCTTCATCAGTGGAGAGGAGATCAAGATCACCAACACCTACACATACTTCGTAGTGCAATTCTCAGGACCCCGCTTCAATTTGCGATCAACCCTCCAACCTCAAATCAACAAGGGCAACGGATCCTTAGCCCTTCTCAAGAGACAGTGATTTTGTCACCAATTTCAGGACATCTCATCCTTCACGGACTCCCTTATTCGGCCCACTATACTCTATGGCTCAGAGATTTGGGGGCCTTCTTTACTTGAGTCTAATTGGGCCTCAACTAAGAGATTCCAAACCCTTCTCCTCTATCACATCATTGGATGCAAGGAGACAGTCCCTCGGCACATCATCCTATCAAAGTTTGGGTCCGACCCTTCCAACTTCAGACTAGTGTCTTTTCTACATTACATTTGAAGCTTCATTGACTTAGTTAAGGGGCGAGATTGTACCCGTACTTGGCCTATTGTTCTTCAGAGACCATTTTTGTCCCTAGCCCTTCAAACAGGGATTGAGGTTTGTTCACGAATGTTTCAAATATTTTAGAGTTCATGGGCATTCAGATGGATGCACCTGGCCACCTCCTACCTACTTGATAGGAGTTGAATATGATCATCAAGGATGAAATTTACATTTACACGCAGTTTATTCAAATCACTTGGGTTAACCCTCAGGGTGGGTTACACCCAAAAATGGCCTTCTATGTTGAACACTTCTTAGAGCTTAGACATGGGCTCATTGTTCAACCATAGTATACCCTCTGCCATTGGGTGCAAGCTCTTTGCATTCCCCTTGGCTAGTTCAAAGTGGATTCTCATAGACTTCAAATAGAGACATACCACCAGATTGATCGATCAGATAGGATCTATAGACTATGCCATCAATATGAGGTCGAAACTAAGGAGCACCTCATCTTTTGTTACCACGTTTATTATGAGATCAGGGGGAGGTTCCATTTCCTATTCAAGGGGATTCAGACCCTCACTAGCTTCTTCAGATATTCTAACCAGAGGTGCTTAGCCTTAGACATGTAGGAGGATCTTAGGCTCCGAGCCCACATTCATCAACCTCCTACTAGACCAAACTCTATTCAGCGGATCACTTCCTTCTCCACGGTGCTACCCTCAAGAAGGGGCATTAGGAGACAGACTAATATTAGTTTGGCTCCGAACTACAGGTCAGTGCAAACTCATGCGACTTTCCCCCATCCCACAATATTTCAATGACATGACCAGATCATATCCCTCCCGAGGAGACGGATGAGATCCCCTAGGCCTCAGCAACGAACTACCTCTTCCAGATAGCAATGCAACAGGCAATCTAGGCATCCTACCAGGTCTCCCTCTAAACATCATACTAGACCAAACTCTATTCAGCGGATCACTTCCTTCTTCACGGTGCTACCCTCAAGAAGGGGAATTAGGAAACAGACTGATATCATCTCGTCTACAAACTACAATTCAGTGCAAACTCATGGGACCTTCCCCCATCCCACAAGATTTCAATGACATGACCAGATCAGAGCCCTCCCGAGGAGACGAATGAGATCCCCTAGGCCTCATCAGCGAATTACCTCTTCCAGATAGCAATGCAACAGGCGATCTAGGAATCCTACCAGGTCTCCCTCTAGACATCATACTATACCAAACTCTCTTCAGTGGATCACTTCCTTCTTCATGGTGCTACCCTCAAGAAGAGGCATTAGGAGATAGATCGATATCAGCTTGGCTCCGAACTATAGGTCAGTGCAAACTCATGGGACCTTCCCCCATCCCACAAGATTTCAATGACATGACTAGATCAGATCCCTCCCAAGGAGACGGATGAGATCCCCTAGGCCTCAACAGCGAACTACCTCTTCCAGATAGCAATGCAACAGGCGATCTAGGCATCCTACCAAGTCTCCCTCTAGAAATCATACTATACTCAACTTCATTCAACCTCAGATGGTAGGAGAGATGGACCTATTCCATGCTAGACCTATCTCATTACTTTTGGTTCTTCTTGTTCCCGGATCTTCTCCTCCTATACATCTCCACTTCATATCAGGATTTTGGGCTTGGGGTCAAGGGTTGTTCATGCCTTAGCTTAGATCTCACTCTCTACTATACCTTACTTTACTTTCTACATCTTGCCTTTTATAGGAGACCATTTGGTACTCCTAATTTGTAACAACATCATTCTACACAGCGATCCCTTTGACCTACTTTTGTGGTCATTAGCAGAACATTAATAAATTATCTATCTATCTATAATCCCATTCATAAAAAAATAATCCCATGCTCATGTTTGACTTATCAAATGTCATACTACAAGGTCTAGTCAAGCAAATGGAAAAAATAATGTAATCCTAAGTCAGATAAAGCCCAAAAGGCTAGAGGTGAGGAGCACGAAAGATAAAATCAAAAATAATAAGGCTGGAGCTATTTCACCTCATTAAAAAGGCCTACACCCCTAAGTCCTATGCTGAAAATGCATATCTAAAAAAAAGGCCTAGAAAAATCAAAGAAAAACGTAGAAGGGGAAATAAATAAAGTGTTGAGGTGACAACTAAGTAGAAGCGCTCCCGCTTAAAATTATTACATACACAAATAATGAAGATTCCTAGCTCTTGAAAGCTAGTTGGACCAGTAAAAGGGACCTTTATCATCATTTATGGTTTTGAGGGCCATTACATGACATTCCTCTTCTCTTCCCATAAGTTATCCGTCATTTTCACCTAACTTTAACCTTGTGATCTAGGAAATACATCTTGTCCTAGGAATTGTCACATGTAAAAGGGGTAAGTGTGTCTTCCCATGGTAAAACTTAGGCAATTTGTAAAAAATAACTTGTGTTTTGAAGTTGTTAGAAGAAAATGCTTGGGGTGCATCACCTAATAACGTGTAAATAAATTAGACCCACCATTATAAGGGGGGTCTTGTATTGGGAACCATGTACCATGCCTCGAGATATGTCATACAACATTAAGATCTGTAATGCTGCATTGGGATCCATGTACCCATATTTGGTCGTATCTACCGACATTGGGATCTATGACATTTGCCTTGGGATCAGTGAACCTCATTGGGATACATGTCACTGCTTTGGGATACGTGAAAATGCATCGAGCAATGACAAGGATACCACATCATCATAATTTTCACATGGAATTCTTCAGGAGGGCACTCTTGCTTAGTTGGATGAGATGTTAGCCCACATGTCTGCTTTATTCTCTCACATAGACCACAAGTGGGGGATTGTTGAGGTAGTTGGAGACATGGACCAATTTATTACAGGTTGTTACAGAGATGGACCAGTCAATTAGAGTTAGTTACAAGTAGTTGAGATGGTCATTGCCTCATGGACCATTCACATGTGATGAGGCACCTCATTTTTGGGTACACATGCCTTATAATAGGGTGCACCTCGTGTTAAGTTTTTACTGTTGTTATTAGGTTATTTCAAAATTTCAAGAGCATTCAATGGATTTCCAAAACAATGGTATAAAGAGGATCACTGAAAGAAACACAATCACAAGGTACGCAACATTTTATCCTTGGAAACCCTCATGGGGGAGTAAACCCAACAAAACTTCCTCAATAATAGATTGCTAATAAAATGCCAAGACTAAGACCAAAACATCAAAGATAGACCAAGACCAAGCATGCGTCTATCTTCTCCTTTGTCAGAATTCTTCCTGCAATTGCAACTGCATTCAAGATATGCACACTAGATGAGTGAGTGAGTGTGTTCAAATCAGACACCATCCTCACATATAAATACAAGTTGAGGTGGCATTAGGGTTGTGTCTCTTCACTTGGTGGAGCCGACTTCTCCTAGAAGTGGTTAAAACCACTTTATTGATTACTAGGGGTCGGCTTTACAAATACCACCATACAAATATAGTTTGACCAATCCACAAAATGGGATTTGATCTTATACAAGACCCGACTTAATCAATCCGCAAAAGGGGATTTGATTTATACAATAATAAATCAAGTATAATTAGAATATTCTTTGAAGTTACAATATTTCAACACTGCCCCTTAACGAGAAGGGTATTCTATTGACATGACTCAATACAACATCATCAAGAGAAGGAGAGGGTAGCATTATCATCGACATCTAGAACATTGAATGGCACATCTATAAATCATCGTAAGTTTTTCTCATCATCAATATCATCATCATTTACAGCATGGAGTTGGAGTAACATCATCATCATGAAGTTGAAACATCAACATCAATAGCACGAAGCTGGAACAACAACATCATCAACAGCACGAAGTTGGAACAACATCATCAATAGTGGTGTTCCTGAGTTTATACTTTAAGGCTCTAAAGTATATCGTCAATGCATCTTAAAAAACAGAGGGAGCTAAGAATAAAAAAAAAGACTAATAAAAAGGTAAAGGCTATTGTCAGTTTCTCAACTGTCTCTGTTGAAACTCCCAGTTTTCCTGGATACTGATATCTCTCTCAATTGTTGCCCATGAACATTCTAAGTCAACCCGATTATTTGTTGTTCGTAAAATAGTGTTAAATAAATTTAGAGAAATGTTGGTTTGATCCAAGAGACTGGGCTCGTTGTTAGGCTGCCTTGCAACTGGTAATGTCATGAAGATGGAAAGAAAAGGAGGATAAGATTATGTGCTTTCTTTTTAGGCTGATTATCTCTATTCCACAAAGTAACGAGAATGATGTTAAAACATAAATAAATAGTCAGATCAAATTGTAAGCCTTTTCTTATATCTGAGTTAAATTTTAAAGAAAAGAAATATGCATGATATGGAGAAAAACATAAAGCTATTAGAAAAATGAGGCATCAATTTCGGAGGAATCTCACATTGTAACAGAAGACTAGGAACTGATAAAAATATTAATGAAGCATATGATGTTGAAATCTAAGCATCTACAGGTCTTGTATCTGTTGACAACGGATACAGAGGAAAAAATGTAAATGATTTGAAATAACAAAAATAATAATTTTCACAATAGAGGTTGTACTAAACTGTGGTCAAGCATTCATCAATTAAACATGTGTAAGAAAGATGAAATGACAGGGAAACACATAACTCAGAGGTGACAAGATCTGGAATCTTCAATCTTCTTTTCTATTAATTTAGAGTTTCTTCAAAATTACTTCGTCAACAATCTTTTTCAGAGAGATCAAAACGCCCAGTTTTAGTCTTCATTCCCTGTATTGATACAAGGTCATCCATACTTGATGGTTTACAATCTCCTACTTCCTAGGAAAAAGTAGTCACAAAATTGCAACCTTAACCATTGCACGATTAACTTTTGTTTATCTATCATTTCAATAGTATGAGTTTCCAAACGATCTTCATTGCTTAGTCGAAGTCTCTCCCTCCTTTGATGCTACACATTCAATACATTTCTCCAGAAAATGGACAAAGTTTCTAGGAGGTGTTGGAAGATCTTTAGTCTCAAACAGATAGAACTTTCTTTGTACCTTTGGGAACAGGTCTTCAAAACCTTGGTCGGAAAACTTGATCGCCTGCAATTTTAAACTGGGTTGTACCAACCATCTGTTTATTTGGTTGACATCGATTTCTTTCAATTGTAAAATTTCAGTCTAGATATTCTTCAAACCTTCTTTGCAGTCCAACTGCTGCTTTTCAATGTTTATCTGCCCTAGTGACTCGGAGCAGTCATATTTTTCAATCCCTAATGCTTGCTTATCCAAAGAATCGAGAATTCATTCACAATCATCTTTGATTTATTTGACTATCTTCTTGCTCTCAGACATATTTGTTTCCCATACCTTAAGAATGATGTCTCCTTTTATTTTTTCTGTGACAGAGAGCTTTATATTTTTTGTCGCCTCTTTATTCCATGAACATGCGACCCCTTTATCGAAAGTATTCCTTGTTTCTTTAGCTTCCTTTTCTAGTAAAATAACATTATCAAGAGATTCACTTACCTCTTGAAGGTAATTCTGGACGATCCCTATTTTGGAGATCAGTCCCTGCTACTCGACTTCTATCTTTGTATGCGTTTCCAGCGAGAGGGTCTGGAAATCCTTTAAATCTATAACCTGGCCTTCCATCAAATTTAACCTAGCTTGTAAATTTTCTGCATGCTCCTTTTGTTGAGAAACTTGCACCTGACTTTCTTGTATCTTCTGGTTCATTTTGTCCAGGCTTGATTTGAGTAATTGAATTTCTAGCCTTTCGACAGCCCTAGTCTGCTCTAAGATTTTACTCACCTCTTCTCTAATGTTCTTCTCAACATTCTTTAACTGATCTTGTAATTGAGCTATCATGTTATTACTCTTCTTTATCCTCGTACTCATGTTTCCCATGGTAAAAAAGTTTGTTGTTGCCATGGCTCCCATGGAACCTGTTATCTCTATAGAGAAATCTTCCTCCTCCAAATTATGTCCATCTATCAAGACTTTAGGCTTTTTTACCATACTCCCCTCCTTCATATACATCTCTTGTTTCAGGATGGCCTTCCTTTTTCTGCTGAAAAAATAATCAGAAGGAGGAATCTCATCTATGGAGATAGAGGTGAGGTCATCAACAAATAGGGCTCCTGTCTGTGGGAATCCAAAAGCGGACTGTAAGGGGGTTAAGGAAGTTATGGGACTTCCTAGCTCTGTATATCCTTTCCCTCCTATCGCCTTAGGCGTATTGACATCAACACCAGGTGATGAAGAAGGAGTAAGCTTACTAGACTCGGGAGGTCTCTCGGACCTCCTCTCTGCTTCTGTCTCTGATTTTTTTGTCTGTAAGGCCTCTTTGTTTTGTGGGGGCCTTTCCGTATCCTGTGGGACTTTTTTAGGATTTCCCTTCTTCTGTGCTTCCTGTTCGAAGCCTAGGGGAACATTTTCTTGCTCCTGGGGGAGGGTGATTTCTTCTCCTTGCAGTACTTTGGGTAGACCACTCAGTCTATGCTTCTGAAAGGTCTGAAAGCTAGCTTGTAGGTCGAACGACAGTGTCTGTGCTCGTTCTAAAACCTCTTTATAAGTCTTAGTCCCTTTGAACATGTCATCCCAAGGGGACTCCTCATGTTCATATGCTTTCATATTGCAGTGTATCAGGTGTTTGTTCACTAGTTGATAAGGATCATGCCTTTTGTACTCAATATTTAACAATTTGACTTCTTCGAGTGCTTCTGCTTCCACCTTGGAATGGCCCAAGTTTTGTAATGAAAATTTCTCGATGTGCATAGGGAATATTGGCCATGATTTATTTTGAGCCGCCTTTAGCTCTATTCTAATACCGCCTTTCACTATTTGGTGTGCTACTTCCCTACACACCAGTCTGTCCGGGAGGAATTTTGGAAGCGCATGAGGGGGGATTAAGCACCCATAAGCCCTGATGTAGGAGAAGCTTTCTTTAATGAACCAGTCGGCTATTGCCTTGAGGTTTTTTAAAACTGTTTCAGAAATGCGAGGAGGGTCATAGCCAAAAAAACATTTTATGCATTGGTATTACTACAAAATGACAAATTTCATAAAACGATTTTTTTGCGTTTTCTTCCCACAACTCAGAGTGATACTCGTGAATGGGTTCGAGGCAAGTTATGTTCCAACTCCAATTCATCAGGGGGAATGGATTCATAAAACAAATTGCATCCATGATGTATGCCGACATGTAAAAGGCCACTGGTTGACCTCGGGATCTTGCAGCTTTGTAATCTAAAACCTCTTTGGCTAGGTTATCGGATAAAATCTTGCTCCAGTTGAAACTATATCCTTCTGATGCTTCCTCTAAAAGGGGCACCCATTCACCGGGGAAATGACAGGGACTCTTTTTTCTGAAGAGTCTGCACAGCATCATGGCTACATAAACCATGTACTCATTCAAAGAAGTTGTGGCATAACTTTTGTGGTATCGGCCCTAAATTTTGATGGACATGTCCACCAGCCTTTGATTAAATCAGGGTAAGTCTGGTCTGCCTCAGTACATTCCTTTCTCTGAAATTCAGCTATAAATTTGGCATTGTAAATGTATTTAGGATTGGGTGAGAGTTTGTACATTACCTGGATATGTTCAAGTCTGAATGAGCCGATAATGACCGCTTGATCGTTTAAAATGCTTCTCGTTCGAATATCAATCTTCTCTAAAGCCCAACTAATCATGTCGTTGCACGGCATGAGTCATGGGCGTGCTATAATCTTGGGAAATTTTGATTCTGCTATGTCCTGAAGGTGATTCTCGGAATCATTAGGGGAATTTTGGATCTCGTAGTCTAGAATTTCATAGATTTGTCTCCAGGATTTGATCAAGTTGATAGCATGTGGCGTGGTGTCGGATATGGAATCTCCCTCTGGGCTGAAAATATCAGTTGTATCTTCACTCTTCTTGGGTCCCTTCTTTGGTGCCATAACTTTCGTATTGGAATGAAAACCTGTCACGGAAGAGAGGTGTATAAGCTTGCCTAGATGCGACTTACTCCTAATAGAAAGAACAAGAATAAGGTTCAAAAAACAGACCTTTAATTTTCCTTTAACTCATTTTATGGTGAAAGTACTGACGCAGTTGCATACCTTTAATGCAGAGAATATTTCTGAGATACGCATTTGCGTCACAGAAATCACTAGCTATCCGTTATTAATATGGTCGTATTTCAGCGATTCTAAATTCAAAATTCGAAAGATCTCGTTCAACGGAAACCAAAAAATGAAAATACCTAAGAAGTTTAATTACCATTAATTATGTTTTTAAAATGAAGTTAGTTATTTTTAAACATTGATTTTGAGTCAAGATTTCGCGTTTCGGGGTTTCGGGGATCTTGCTTACACGAGGTATGTCACCACTAAACCCCGAATCCTGAAATCGCGATGAGATTAGTTTAGGCCTTAGCTTTGGTATTGAGTCGGGACTTCGTACTTCGAGGTTTTGGGGATCTTTCTTACACGAGGTATGTCACCACTAAACCCTGAATCCCGAAATCGCGATGAGATTAGTTTAGGCCTTAGCTTTGGTATTAGTAATTTAATTAATTAGGATCAACAACTAACTTCCATTTTTTCAGGAAATCAGGGATCAGGATTTCGCGATTCGATATGTATTGAAAACGTATTGCTCTGAGTGATCCCGAATCTTGAAAGGTTAAAAGATTGTTAATTAACTCCTTTAGGGTTTTAATTTATCGTGATTAACAGTACTTTACAAAACGTGCGTCAGGACTTTAAAAACACTTGAGTTTTCTGCCCTTTATTATTAAAAAAAATACATTTCGAGATTTCGGTACCGGGATTTTGGAACTGATAGCGTGGATTATACCTTATGAAAATCTAAATCCCAGAAAAGAAAAGTTTTAGTCTTAGAGATAAAAACTTTAAGACCTAGTTTCAACAAATAGCACGAAGTTGGAAAACATCATCAACTTGTGGAATCAGAATGAAGCAGGTGCATCAACAAAAACATCGGTGGTACTCTGACAGATCGTCCTTACCGTACCTTTGAGATCTATCCAGGAATCATAATATTCCCTAGGATATAAAATCCGAACAAGCTACCACGTGGTACTCTGAAAAACCGTCCTTACCAGACCTTCGGGATCTGCCTAGGAATCATAAGATTCCTTAGGATATAAAATCCTAACTGAACTACCACTACTGACAACAATTCGCATATACATGCACAGGTAATCTGACAGACCGACCTTACCGGACCTTCGGGATCTTCCCAGAAATCATAAAATTCCCTAGGATATAAAATCCTAATGGAGCTACCTGTTGTTGGTCACGATACCATAGCATCATCATCATCACTCCCCCTTTCAAGGGATTTCCTTTAGAACTACACCAAGCTTGTCTCGTAAGTACTCAAACTTTACATGAGACAGAGGCTTGGTGAACACATCTGCAACCTGCTCATCTGTGCCAACATATTGGAGCTTTATATCTCCCCTCTGCACCATATCACGAATGTAGTGGTATCGCATCTCTATGTGTTTCAACTTATCATGGAACATTGGGTTCTCCGGCATCTTCATACAACTCTGGTTATCACATAGAATCATGATGGCTTCCATCTCTAGACCAAACACACCTGTCAACAAATTTCAAATCCATATGGCTTCACAACTGGCGGAACATGTTGCAATGTATTCCGCTTCTGTCGTGCTGAGAGAAATACTGGATTGCTTCCTTCTTTGCCATGAATTCATGGCTGAACCCAAACTAAAACAACATCCTGAAGTGTTATTTGTGTATGAAGCACTTCCATCCCAATCTGAATCAGTATAACCATATAGTCTGAAGTCATGATCTCCAGTATAGCATAGACCATAATCCAACATACCCTTAAGGTATCTCATCACATGCTTTGCAACTACAAGATGAACACGTCTGGGCTCCACCAGATACCGACTCAAGGTGTTCACAGCAAAGCATATATCTAGCCTGGTATTCGTCAGATACATCAACGAACCAATAATTTGTTTGTATAGAGTAGCATCAACCAACTCTGGCGAAGTATCAACCAGGAGCTTCAAATTTTTTTCCATGGGTGTGGTCATGGATTTACATTCCAACATGTCAAATCTCTTCAGTATTTCAACTACTTACTTCCCTTGGTTAAGGAAGATCTACTATGGACTCTGCCAAACTTCAGGACCTAAGAAATAATGCATCGGGCCTAGGTCTTTCATCTCAAATTTAGCGGCAAGCTTCTTCTTACAATCTGTGATGAGCTTTTCTTCTCCTGTCAAGAATAAGTCATCCACATATAGTAGAAATATAACCGGTTCATCATTCATAACCTTGAAGTAAAGGTTAGGATCAACTTTACTCTTGGTAAATCCCAAGCTAGTCAGGAAATTAGCAATTCTTCCATACCAAGCTTTAGGAGCTTGCTTCAACCCATACATAGATTTCTTCAACCTGCAGACATGAGTCTTTCTATCTTCAACTTCAAACCCTTGTGGTTGTTCTATATACACTTCTTCTTCAATAACACCATTTAAGAAAGTTGTTTTCACATCCATCTGGTGCAAATTCCACTTCATTTTGACTACAAGAGTTGTGATGGTTCTAATAGAAGTGTATCTGGCTACAAGAGTAAATGTTTCTTCATATTCAATACCTTCCTTTTGAGAAAATCCACGAGCCACAAATATTGCCTTATGTTTTTCAATACTTTTGTATGTTGCATGTTTTATTTTGTATATCCACTTGGAAGATACCACATCATCTTTTTTATTTGGTTTGGGAACTGCTTCCCATACATCATTCTTCATAATGGACCGGTATTCTTTTGTCATGGCATCCATCCATTCTTCCTTTTGAACAGCCTCTTCAAAGAAAGTAGGTTCCTTTTCTACGAGATCACAGATCAAGGCCATATAGTTGGAGAATGTCTTAGGCTTCTTGCTTTGTCTCATGGTTCCTTCTGGGGCACCATACTTCTCTGCATCTTGAATAAGCTATTTCGCCCAAGTTGTCTTTCTCTTGTGAGAGACTTTCATACGGGGAGGTTCTTGATATTCTATCATATCATGATCTTCTGGAATCTCATCATCAAGGGTAACCGCAACTTCCTTTACGGGTTATCCAACTCTGGGAGCTACAGGATCTTCTTCATATACTTCTTCAAGCTGACATTTTCTTGATCTCTTGAGTGTTGCATATTCATCAAAGGTTACATCTATGTTGATCTCAATATGATTGTATCCTGGTATGTATATTTTGAAGGCCTTAGAGACCTCACATTACCCAACAAATATTCCATTATTTCTTGAAGGATCCAACTTAGTTCTCTTTTCTTTCGGAATGTGTACAAACACTGGACAACCAAGTATTTTTAGATGGCTTACTTATGGCTTCTTTCCGGTTAACATTTCTTTGGGGGTTTTGAATCCAAGTGCAGTATGGGATAATATGTTCTCTACATATGTTGTTGTTCTTGTTGCTTCAGCCCATAAATGCATTGGAAGATATTGATCATGAATCATAGTCTTTACTACTTCCATAGTCGTTCTATTCTTTATTTCTGCTACACCATTTTGTTGAGGATTATAGGGAGTGGTGAGCTCCCTCTTAATCCCAACATCTCTGCAAAAGTTTCCAAATTATTTTGAAGTGTACTCTCCTCCATTGTCTTGTGTGACCTGAGTATCTTGATTTTTCTTTCAGAGAGGTTTTCTACCAAGGATTTGAATTCCTTGAACTTTCCAAGTACTTCATCTTTTGACTTCAAGAAATAAACCCAATTCTTACGAGAGTAATCATCAATAAATGATAAATAGATGATAGTATACATACCCGCTTAGAGAGATTGATGGCATTGGACCGCATACATCTGAGTGGACAAGTTCCAAAATTCCTTCTGCTTTACTGTCGCTCTTTGGGAAAGGATTCTTTGTGTTCTTTCCTTGTGCACATCCCTAGCATACACCTTCATGATCAACCTTTAGTTCTAGTAAACCTTTAAATACCTTTCTCACATATGGTAAGGATTTGTAGTTGATGTGAGCTAGCCTTCTATGCCAAAGTTCACAAGGATTTTCAGTAGAGTGATCGAAGGCTACATCTGAGTGACCTTTTAACTTGTACAAACCACCTTCTTCTATTCCAATAACAATTGCATCTTCTATAGTTTTTCCTTTAGACCACATAAGAACTTCACCATATACTAATGCAACTCTGAAACCTTTCTTATCTAGAGCTGAAATAGAAAGTAAGTTATTTTTCAAACCTGGTACATATAGTACATCCTTCATTCTCATCGAAGTTCCAGAATCAATTTTGTAGGTGGCTTCTCCCATTCCTTTGATTGGGTACTGATAATCATCTCCAAGTAAAAATTTCTGGGGGGGGTCCTTTTCTATAAGGCTAGAGAGAGTGTTGCTCTGACTTGTCATGTGCTTGGAGGCACCACTATCTATGAGCCAAGTATCCTCTCCAGGTGTTACAGATCCTGAGAGAGCAGAAAACAAAACATATTCTTCAATATCTTCTTTAGTTAACTTCTTGGGTGACTCATAATCTTCAACTTCATGGGCATGATGTCTTTTGTTATTTCTCTTCTTGTATTCTTCCCTTCTAGGAGGACAATTCTTAGCAATGTGTCCCATCTTATCACAATGATAACATTGGTAGGAAGAGAAATCTTTTCCCTTTCTTTGACCCTTATGATATTTATGGAATCTCTTGGAGAGTGAGACTCTTTATGAAAGTGAGTCTCCTTTTGAAAAATAGACTTTCCCTTTCCACCCTTAGCATGAGAAGCTAGGGCTTGATCTTCATCTCTTAATACAATGGCTTCTCGATTAGCCACTCTTGCTTCTTCTTGAACACATTCTTCCCATAAAGTGACAAATTGGAGTTTCTCTTTTCTTGCACAAATAGTTTGGATGAAGGCATCCCAAGGTCTTGTGAGACCATAAAGAGTTGTCATCACGAGTTCATATTCATCAAAGTTGTCTCCAATTGCCTGTAATTTTTCCTTGAATTGAGAAACCCTAGAGAAATAGTCTTAAATTGTTTCTCCTTTTTGCATCTTTGTATTCTTGAGTTGGGTTCTCAAGTTCATCTTCCAGTAGATGTTGCTTCCTTCATACATTCTGTTTAGGGAATCAAACATATATTTTGGAGTATTCTTAGAAGACACTTGAGGGATAAAGTGTTATTTAATGGAATCTGCAATTATTCTTTTAGCCTTAATCATATCCTTCTTGTACTTCTGTTTGGATGCATTTTCTTCGGGTTCTAGTACATTTTATTTTATGAATTTTGCAAGGTCATTCTCTTCAACAATGAGTCCAATTCTGTACTTCTAGGCACAAAAAATTTCCACACCTTCTAACTTGTCAACAAGCTTGGTGCTTGCAAACATCTTGACCTGGAGTTAAGAAAATGACCAGAAAACGAAAGTGCTCAAAAAATGAAACTGAGCTTACCAGGAGATGCACTGGGCTGAGGCGAGTTTGCTGGAGCAAACCGTTTCAGAAAATTCCAAGTTTTACCCCTTGAAACATGACCTGCGTAATTTTGAACTGGTACTTCTGGTATTGGTTTTGGTTTCCTGGTTTTTTGGTACCAATCAAAACTAGGGTTTGACTTTCTGAAGAATCTAGCCACTGAAAAAGTTCGCTCAAGCTGCCAAAAGATGCACTAGCGCAAGGCACACTTCCCAAGGTGGTCTTTGGTAAAAAATTCCTCTTCAGTAAGAAGCCCTAATTTTCTTGTATGACAACAGAAATGTCAAGACATCAAGTGAAATATGCTCTATTCAGTCAAGCTTTGATTCCGTGTTAAGTTTTTACTGTTGTTATTAGGTTATTTCCAAATTTCATAAGCATTCAATGCATTTCCAAAACAAGTAAAGAGAATCATTGAAAGAAACACAATCACAAGGTACGCAACATTTTATCTTGGAAAATCCTCATGGGTGAGAAAACCCAGCAAAACTTCCTCAATAATAGATTGCCAATACAATGCCAAGACTAAGACCAAAACATCAAAGATAAGCCAACACCAAGCATGTGCCTCTCTTCTCCTTCGTCAGACTTCTTCCTACAACTGCAACTGCCTTCAAGATATGTGCACTAGATGAGTGAGTGAATGTGTTCAAATGAGACTCCATCCTCACATATAAATACATGTTAAGGTGGAACTAGGGTTGTGTCTCTTCACTTGGTGGAGCCGACTTCTCCTAGAAGTGGTTAAAACCACATTATTGATTACTAGGGGCCGACTTTACAAATACCACCATACAAATATAGTTTGACAAATCCCCAAAAGTGGATTTGATCTTATACAAGACCTGACTTGATCAATCTGCAAAAGGGGATTTGATTTATACAACAATAACTCAAATATAATTAGAATATTCTTTGAAGCTACAATATTTCAACACCTTGTTCCTGGTTGACTATTCTTTGTCACTATGTGTTAGACCCTCACTTCATGGGTTTGTTATGAGGCACTTCATATTTGGACCATCATTTGACTAGATCTCGAGGACATTGGGTCAAATTGAGGAGGGAACACATCTTCCTATACTCCTATAGACCACACATGTGGTGTCTTGGTCATATATTCATTATTTTTATGAGGGCACCCCTATATTTGAGGATTTTTGTTGTAACCACTTGTATTTTTCCCATGGTTTCACTTGGAAACATGGTTTTGGTCCCTTGGATTCACATACTCATTATATTTTCACATGGTATTATTCCAACCAATGGTTTTCCACACACGATTTAGGAGGGTGCCCCACTTATTTAAGAAAGGCATTGCTCTCATTTGTAACTAGAGTTTGGAGACTCACTTCTATCTATGTTATTGGTTTTAACTTAGTATTTCTTGGGTAAATTTTTTGTGATGAATCTAACAAGAGGGTTTTATTTGTAACAAGTGAAGGTGGATTGAGAAAGCTAGCAAGGAGCCACAAGAAGAGCAATGTGCTACAATGGATGAGCTTCAAAAGGTAATGATTTCCCTTATAATTTTTAGTTTTCTTTTATATCTAGACTAGAGTATTGATTTTGGCAAAGCTTCATTTTCTTTCCAAATACTACCTTAGGATGGTGTATAGAGTACCCCTTTCTACTTAAGGAGTTGGTAACACATTCTTATCACCATCTAGATCTTGGAACACCAAGACTTTCTTGGGGGAATTTTATAGGTACACCCTAGGGTTTCCTAGAATCCTGAGATCCTTTGCAGAAAACCAAGCCGCAAGGAGTGTTGGTTGACACCTGAGCCCAATAGGATTTAAGACACTAGTCTTTTACTTTCCTTTCTCCCTCAAAATTTCGATTTACTTCTTTCTTTAACTGTTTTGAGCAACCTAGGGTTTCATTTGATATATCTTCATATATAAGTTGTTTTTATTTCCAAGTCTTGACTTATAGGGTTTAAATCTTTTGGACTTGATTCTAGTTTGCAGAATATTCATTATTTCATGCTAGATCATAAACGTTTTGCAATTTTTGCTTAGATCTAAAAATTTAAGTTCAAAGTCATTAATGGATCTAAGATTTCTTTGGTGAATGAAACATTTCTTTGGTGAATGAAACTTGCTAGTTTCAAAGTCAATTTTCTTCAAGCAAACCTCACCTAATATTTAATGGCTGGAAATCCAATTTGATGTAAGGGTTTTAAATTCTTTTTGGTCTTCTTCTCATATCTGGGATAAATTTCCAATTACTTGACTAAAACTCACATATTAATGCAATGATTTTCCTCTTAAATATTCTAGACACACTTAGGTATCAAATCGATGTGATCTGAGTCCAGATGACATGCCTTACAAGCATGACATCGCATCCTCAAGATTGATAATATTTGTTGAAGAGTATACTAAGGATTTTTGAATACTTAATATAGATAGTTCATGATGTGCCTTACTCTTACACACATTGTTGGTATAATAAAACTACTCTCATAATGCATGCTCAAACACAATACCTCTAGAGGTTACCGATTATGTGCTTGACATTTTAGTTTCATTGAGGGTCAAGTTTTGCTAATAATTCCTTAAATTTTGTTCTACTAAGAAAAATATGTGGTTATAATGTTTGGTTTTCCTAATGAGTGTTGAGGTTTAAATTTCTCTGCATACTAAACACAATGTTCACACATACATTGTGAGGGTTCTCAAATTTAATTACTTCGGTGATCATCATTAAATTTTGAGTATTAAATGAACCAATACATGGGATAAGGCTTGCAATGTTTCACTTGATTTTGTTGTTATAGTTCATGACACTATCGATTTACACTTAAGGCACAACAATGGCTTATTGGCATCAAATTTTTTGATACTTGGCACTGTCTATACAAATTTGGGATTTAAACATTTTCGAACAATACTACAATAAATCTTATCACCATTGTTAAGAATATTCCTAAACATTGAGCATTCATGGCTAAATTTATATGTTTTTGGTATGATTAGATTTCATACTAAAACTAATCATAAGTCTTTGTGATGCCTAAATTTATTAATAGTTATAAATACTCGGGATTGATGAATGCCATCTCAAATATAATCTTGCACTTTGTGTTGATGCTTTGGTAGATGTGGGAGATACTTTCCCTCTTAGATGACCTTTCTTAGACAAGAAGAAGATTTTGGAAGCAAGAGAACCATTGAACAAATGTGGAAATACCATATAAGAGAAGTTGGCCCAGAAGAATAAAGAATAAAGAAGTGACACCTTCCTAGAAGAGAAGTCATCCAGTGAAGAGGACAGGAAGGCTATAAATAGGAGGCGCCTTAGCTCATTTGGACACACTCACTCACACTCTCTCATCTACACGGAAGTGAGGCGTAAGTCTGAGGAAGGGTGATGCAACAACTGCAGTGACAGAGTTTCTTCTTGTTTAGTCTTTCTGGTATTTCTCTCTTGTGCGCTACCCTTGGAGAAGGTGCGCTATCTTGGTATTGTGTTGTTGTTGTAGTTGGGGTGGTATTTCTAGTTGTATATTGAGCTAGCCTTTGTACTAGGATTTATCTGTTGGTTCATGATTGGACTTTTTTTGTGAACAAAATCTATCTAAGAAAGGTTGTTGGGTTTTTCCCCCATTTGGGGTTTTTGTTGAGATTTGGGTACCTTGGAAAGTGGTCCCCATGTGCTTATGAGTCTCTAAGCACAAAGGGGGAAGACTATTACCCTTGTACTTTACTTTATGATTCTAATTTCACTTTGACTTAGGAGTTTTAAGTCAA
>SNQJ01S0108436.1:0-29435 GCA_010110895.2 Picea sitchensis
GTGCGATCTTAGAAAATAAAAAATAGAGTGGAAATTAATTTTTTTTTTTTTTCTACGTATGCTCTTTACCGTGCGTTCTATGCAATCTCGGAAAATAAAAAACAGAGAGGAAAATCACATTTTCTAGATAAGCTAACCGAGATCTAACCCTTCTTGTTATTGAGAAGAGAAAAATTTCGTGTGTGTGAATGCATGAAAATATTATTTTTTTTAGCATGCACTTCAAGGCCATCTTCAACAACAACAACGCCCCCCATCCTCCTTCTTAAGATTATAATGTGTTTTCCACTAGCTCAATTGGTTAAAAGTTGCTTTACTTATTAAGATGTCTTGAGTTCAAGTCTTTTTTTTGTTAATTTTTGAAAAATCTCATGCATTCATTGTAAATCGTATTTCACTTAAATTATAAAAGTGAATCATTATAAAGTACTAACTTTAATATTCCTTTTTGCAACTTTAATTTACAAAGTAACTTCATTGTAAAAATGATTCTCACTTATTCTATAAAATGGGTCACTTCATAAGTAATTTATTTAAAAATAATCTTTTAGGAAAAGTTATATAAGGAGGAGCATCACCATATGGACCAAATTTTACTTTCCACGCGGCTATGTGGTTATCGTTTATGTCTTTTTTCAAAAGGGCATAACTTTCACATCCGAAGTCCATTTTCAATGCCTTTTTTTTAAACAACTTATTGTTTTGAGAGCTTTCCATCCAAACCATAAATTTCAACCTTTAAATCCATATTCTCAGCACATTTTGTTGTGTATTCTCCCAATGATATTTTGCTAAACATCACCAACTACTTCTCATGAAAATCCCATATGGATTATGTACTAAGAAGTAAAAGGTTGTACCAGATTTCCTTAGGAAAATAACTAGAACCCACTGATGATGAAAATAAATTCAAATGGGATAATAAGTGTGACGAAGCACGTGGACTAATAGGAATGTCCATCTCTCTTGATTTAAGGTTTCACCTTCAAGGAATTGATTCCCCAGATGAATCTTGGGAAAATATTCAAGCTTTGTTTTGTAAACGCAATATTATTTGATCCCATCAGTTAGAAAATCAGTGAATGACTTTAATTCCAAATAATTTTCTTTCCATTGAGTAATATTCATCTAATTTCAAAACACTTATACTTTAATGTATCATCTCCCAACTAGATCTGAAGGAAGACCGATGCATATATGTTATTCTTGCCAAGCTTGGTAGTGCATACTTTGTTTTTGTATCTACCTTTTATGCCATTAGAGAATCTCTAGGGGGTGCTTATAAATAACTCTCTCTTGAGTCTTTTTGTGATGCTCTCATTTGAGAGAAATATATAAGCTTATGCAATTTGTATTGATTAGCACTGTAGGTGCATCCAACAAATCCTTAGTGGCCCAAAAAAAAGATAAATCCAAGAATCCCAAGAAGCAACATCCTTTCCACGACAACAAGAAAAACAAGGGTCCCAAACCCTCTCAACCAACTTCTACTCCAAATTGTGACAAAGGAACAAAATCCAAAAGTAAGAAGACTGGAAAACATTACAACTTTTGTGGGAAACATGGTCATGTGGAGTAAATGTTTTTAAAATATGGAAGCCTTAGAAGAAACATTGAAGAAACACAATATCAATATTGATTCTTCTTCTTTTTGTTCTCATGGACATGGACTTCCTACTTCTAATTTCTCCTTCAATTCAACTTCTACTTCTTCTTCTGATGAGTGGCTTACTGATTCTGGAGCATCTTATCATATGGCTAAGGATACCACCATCTTTTCTTCTCTTAATGAATGTAACACCAAGACAATATTTGTTGGTGATGATATATTTCTTAGTGTTGTATGGTCTGGAACAATTCAGGTAGATAATGGTCATTTTATTGATTTATTATTTGTTCCAAGTATTTCATGCAACCTTCCATTAGTATATCATATCACTCATTTAGGTGAATGTAAAACCGTGGAGTTTTCACTTCACCAAGTTGTAATCAATGATTTAAAATATCCTAAGCTTTGGGTGAATTATATAATAGTAATTCAGTACATTAATTGTCAAATCCATGTTTCTAGGCTTATGAAGCACAAGGAAAATATATCTCAGAGACACACCAGTCCAATAAACTATGAAAAAAATCCATTCTAATTGCTCATCTGACGTTGAACATTCTAAGGTCGAACTACAGGTTGGATATAGGCTTTTATACCCAATAATACTTTGTTGGATCCACTCTTTTATTCAAATTGACAATTATCATTAACGTGAAACAAAAGAAATAGATCAAAAACACTAATACATGTGATCAATCTAATTATCATGGGAAACTTGTCAATAAGTGAAGTGTGGAAATTGTCAATTGCAACGATCTCCAGCTCTGGACAATTCTTATCCAAAGAATCACCAACTAGACCATCAACAATCAAGCATGAAGCTTCATGTTCACATGCATTAACTAAACTACAACATAAATGAAATTGCAATATTAATCAACTAAACCTCACTACATGATTCGATGAAACTACCTACATGAATTGAATTAAATGAATTGATTGCAATAACATAATTGCAATTAAATCTAATGCAACAAAATAAATAAAACAACTAGGGTGTTACTTTTGAGATGAAGGGGACCCTGCCTTCTCTCGGAAGTATGCTTGCTAACACTTACGAACTCAACAAGTCAACAATTAGTGGCTCATAAACCAATATTTATATTCAGAAAGTAACAAAGTACATGGATGTTTGAAAAGAGTGTGATCCTCCTCTTTAACACTATATTGATATATCAAATATTATGTTCGGTCCTGATTACCTATGATATTTATATAATGGAATTCAAATTAAATACTAATGAACCATGAACTTACAATCCTTTGTAATCCACTAAATATCATCTAGACATTACATTTTTAGTTTTAGATAAGCTAATTGAACCAATAGATTTCGTATAAGTAAATTCATTATGACTTCATGACCAAAGGCACAAAATCATAACAATCCTATACATGCTATAGGAATGTATTAGATATTTGACCAATAACATCACTTCTACAATTGGAGTGGTTTCCAATTTGGATAGTGGATATCCATGTGTACTCGATTTTCTCCAGAAACCATATCTCTGAATTGGCTGGAACGGGTGGAAAGTATCTCAACCATCAAGACAATTGTAGGACCTATTCAACATACTATAGGAATGTTCCATTAGTTTCATTAGCTCGAGTAATTAACATATTTCATTCATTAAACAAGGAAAAAATGAAATACTTAGGCTAGATGATTACCTTTGAACCAAGAATGTGTTTGGGAGAAAAATAGTGAAATATGTATCATTACAGTGTAATAATGTCCTATATATTGTACCAAAACACATCAAAACTAGGACACTACATCTCCTCCATACTTTAGGATTTGCATGTACTCATGCAAAATTGGACCTTCAGTCACCCTCCAAAAATGATTTCCAAAATTGTTGATACCTTATGAGTTTGGTGTTAGGCCTAGATGGCCACATGAGAGGATACATTTAGCTCAGAAGTCCCCATATGAAACCTTTCAAGCTTGGCTTTGAGCCTTTGATTCCATAGGCGAAGCTTCTAGGCCTGCCTATGCCATCGTCGAGCCCTCCTTAGCGAACTATTGCTTTCCTTTTTCAAACAGGAAACAGGAAATTTCTTCTTGGAGTATGACACTAGAATATTTCAACAGTAAATTCTCATTTTTAATGAACTCTTCTACAATTGGAATCTCCCCATTTTTTCTCTTTAATATACCAATCCTCTTTTCCTTGCTTGTTGAGTTGTCAACACCAATTAATTTATCCACTGATTTTTCTCCTAGACTTTCATTGGTGGGTACACTACCTGATTGGATTTCCTCAACGATTTTTGTGATTTCGAGGTCACCATGCAATTCATTATTCTCTACAAACTGCTCATCAAAAACTATTATTTCATCAAGAGTCTTTGAACACTTTTTCTTTGGAGGGATGTTGAGTATTACCTCTTTCTTTGTGGTTTTCTGAGGTGGAATTGACTCTCCAGTGAGTCTATTAGCCTGAATCCTTGTCATTCTTGGTGAATTAGGTATCATCGAGACTCCCTTGTTTCTCAATGATATTGGCTTCTTTAAGCTCGAGATGACTTGAACGTCTTCATCCTCTACCTCGAACTCAAGGTCGGATTCATTTGTACCCAATTCACCTTTTTCTTCCTCATTTTCCTCTTCATGTTCCTCGACCTATTTATGTTCTTACTCATCTTCCTCGAAATTATTTGTGTCCCCTTTAGAAGTATCTTCAACCTCATCATATTTTTTCCCTTCTCCCTCAATATCAAGTTCTATTTCTGCCTTTTGAGCTTCCCCTATCTAGTTCCAAGCTATGAAATCCTCCAAGGTGTCATTTTTCTTCCATAGTTCCTCCAAAACTAATAGTTTCACAAGACCGTGTTGATGAAAAAATTTCTCCATATTTTCAGTGTAAACCTTCCTTTGTGCCATGGAAACAATTTTTGTCAATGATTTCCATAAAAAGTAAGGTAGGTTAAGCCTTCGTCCCTCAAAATTTAATAAAAGCATGATATGGTAAAGGAATATGAGGCTAAAACGACCCTCACATGTAATATACTTATGTAGAACGATTAGTATATTTTGATACCTTATTTTCAATAGGAATTGTGTTGTCCCCTTTGATCACTCTGTCTTCATGCTAGTTGGCTTCAAGAATGGAGCCCAACTCCATTTTTCTATCTACCTATTGTTGAACCAGTGTTCATCGTCTTGAGGGAGCTCTATTTCCTACACAATGGATTCCTATGACCATGAGCTCCAAATCCCCAATGACTGCCTTGTTTCCATCAAACCCTAGCGTGAATGCCCTGGTAACTTTTGATTTGTGCCCTTGGTACTTCAGGAAGAAGGGTATATGATCTGCCTTTTATATTCTCTTTCTGCATTTTGGGTAGGATTCTAATAGGCCAGTGTTGCTTGGTTCAATCTTGAGTGCAGTCTTCATCTCCTCTCACGGTTGGAAGGTGTAGGGTCTGTTCGATGATATTCGATCTAGTATACAGGAAGAGGGGGTTTCATGATAAAACAACAAGGAGGTCAAAACAAAGATTGATGAGAAATTGCGATCATGACAATTTAATCGTCATGATCCAATTTAATAGTTCATGTATGGTGATGATCAATGTAGAAGGTCTTGAAATGATGGTTATTTGTGCATCCAACAATGAAGGGTTACACAATGATTCCAAATCGAGTAATGCAACGATGGTCAATTCAATGTATGTGCAGCGGTTCATAGCGATAGGTTCATGGTTGGCGTAGTTAGATTCAAAGGTTGTCATAGTATTAAAATTTTCCAAATTTAATAAACAAAATGAATATTAATAACTTACCCAAGTTTCAATTACATGGAATTACCTTACCATTTTATTTAGTCGGCCCTCTTGAACCATACCTTCCATGAAAGTCCTGAGTAATGTGTTATGGTGCAAGGAATTTGATTTTTATTGGATTGTAGAAGTAGAATATGCATTATGGACTGCTTACCAAAGAAGATATATTTGTGTATGATGTTAGTAGCAAATCATTGGTGTACTCATAGTTTCATACTTCTCCTATGCTAGAATGGAGATCTGTGTTCTTATTAATCACCATAAATGATATACAAGATGTAAAAATTAGAACCACTGTGTGAAAATAACTTTGGCCATGAAGATACTACTAGATCATGAGCAAGAACAAGAACATGAACATAAACAGAAAAAGGAACACTACAAAAATTTGAGTATTGAATGATACATGATGCATGCTTTCTTTGGTTGAATTGTTACAAAATCTTCATCCTTACCCACTTGTGTACATTTCTTTCCATGTGAATAATTTTCTTGAATTTGAACATGGAAGGGAATCATTGGATTACCGACCATTAATGGATGTCATTAAACAATGAAAGATTACCAAGGGAGATGCAAGCATTAAAGTCACAAAGCCATCAGAAAAATAAAATGAAGAAAATCCTGAAAGTTATGCTAATATTCTCAAAGTCTCCACCAACAAATGAAAACAACAACAAGAAAGGAAATGATGACCAACACAAACCCGATTGTTCTCACAAGAACAACAAGAATGAGTTCAGAAAAGTTGTTCCACCACGAAGACCTTTCACAAACCAGTACCAAAATATCTTTCTTGGCTATTATTTTTCTTGCAAAAATTTTGTTCATAAAGAAATAGATTGTAGAGATTATGCAAGAAGTGATCATGTGAGAAATATAAATATATGTTCTTACAAAACCTCAAAAGATGATTATGTGAGAAACAAAACCATAAGTTCTCATGGGTTTGCAAACAAAAACTACAATTCATTTGTTCCTATAGTTGATGTTGAATGTTATAAGTACAATAACTATGGGCACACAACATGTGACTATAGAAGAAGCATGATAAATTATCCTAAACAAAATAGGGAAGAAGATGTCCTTACCAAGAAGAGAGAAGAATACACTAGAGTGTGGAAAAGGAAGCAAGAAGAACCGAAGAAGGAAGAATTTGGACTTGCACGTTATGCTCAAAATGAAGGGAACCAATGGTACATTGACAATGGGTGTTAAAAACACATGACATGGGACCATACCAAGTTTCTCATCTTGAAGGAAGAAAAATGAGGCAATGTTACTTTTGGAGATAAGGCTTCTGCAAGGATAGTTGGAAAAGGTACCATTAGTCTTGATAATGGAAAGACTAAGACATAGAATATATTGTATGTTGAATGGTTAAAGAATAATATTCTAAGTGTCAGCCAAATGTGTGACCAAGGTTATAACCTCACATTTAATTCTAAAGGATGTGAGATAAGGAAAGAAGTTTTAGGAAGATTAGTGCCAAATGAAAATAGAACCTCAAGAGATTTATACATACTCGATAAAGTCAAAGGAGAAAAATGTTGTATGGGAGTGATATCTCTCTCATATTTTCAGTAAAGGGAAGCACAAGCTAAGGGTGAGCATCCCTTTGCCATTGATTTCAAAGAGGGAGAAGTTGCAGATAGAGGAAGAATTGCAAACACAAGGAGAGTTGCAGATAGGGGGAGTGTTACACAATTGACTAAGGGTTTCCATCAATGACAAAGGGGGAGATTGTTGGAAATATTGTTTTCATTGATGTCAGATATAGGGGTAGCCTACAAGATGTCCAAGATAAATATTACAATCCTACATATGTCAAAGATAAATATTGCAAGATGGAGATTGTTGAAAGTATTAATTTTGGTTAGTTTGGATACCCTATATTTGGAGGTATTTTTACCCGACATACCTATATTAAATGGAAGCACAATTTATATGGTTTGAAATATTATTTTGAGACCTTTCCAATGGTATATGGAATTCCCTATAACTCCCTAGGAATGAGGAGATATGAATTTTTCTATCCGACAACCTAGCAAAAAAATTGAGGTCGACTCAACCAGTCTTTATAGGTCGGCCCAGAAAATGGGGACAAAATTACTATATATATAGGATAGATTTTTGCATTTGTATAGAAACCAATAAAGAGATCAAGTCTGAAGTGCGCTAAATGAGTTGGGGTGTCTCTTTGGGATCTAGAGGTGTGCAAAAGAAGTCCAAGGGACTTTCTTTGGGTCTTTCTTATTCTCAAGGTATGTTATAAGGTTGTGATGTTGTCGTGAGGTTGTGATGCTACCGTGTGCATTGTTATGAGGTTGCGATGTTTCCGCAAGGTTGTGATGTTTTCGTGAGGTTGTGATGCTACCATGTGCACTGTTATGAGGTTGTGATGTTTCCGCGAGGTTGTGATATTGTTGTGAGTGGATGTTGTCATGAGGTTGTGATGTTTCCATGTGCACTGCTATGAGGTTGTGATGTTGTCATGAGTTGATGTTTTCGTTAGTGGATGTTGTCGAAAATGGACGTTGTCATCAGTGCATGTTGTCATGAATGGATGTTTTCATGAGTGGATTTTTCCATCAGTGGATGTTTCCATCAATAATTACATTTTGGGAGTGATACTATGAGGCTTGCTATGGTTTGAAGGATTTCCTTTGGAATGAAGCATGCGGGTGAAGTCAGAAGTATTCTATGTATGAAGATATTGGATTAGTGTCTACACATATCTTGTTGATTTGGTGCTCAAGTGAGGGGATTGGTGTCTCCAGCAGGTTGGTTCCTGCAAATATTGTAACAGTAGGTTGGTGCTTATAGGTGTTGTCAGGTTGGTGCTCAATTGAGGAGATCGGTGTCTCCAGTAGGTTGGTGCCTACATATTGCCGATTTGGTGCTCATTTAAGGAGATTGGTGTCTCCAGTAGGTTGGTGACTATAATATTTGTAACATTTGGTTGGTCCCTACATGAATTTATAAAGATAATTTTTCTGGTTTTCTCCCAACTGGGTTTCCATGTTAAACTCTTTGCATTATTATTTGAGTTTATATGCGATAATTGTTTCTCATCTAATGAATGGTTAAATGAAGTAAAAATTATATTATACCGATTCACCCCCCCTATCAATATAAGCATAAGTTCAACAAGTTAGACCTTAAGTGAAGATGTGTAGTCTAGTTTTAGTAGCCATAGGCTAGCCAAGTCATTGCGACCAAGGAAAGGCAATGTAGCATGACCTCAAATGTTGAAGCAAACTTGGGAGAAGCTCAAGCTTGCAAATAAAAAAATGGGCATATTGTAGGTCCATGGAAAGGGGTATCAAATATCTATTTTGAGATCGTTTTGTTGCTTTTCACCACTATTACTATTGTGACAAGTGGTATGAGAGTAGTTCAAGCGCTCTTTATCATGTCTGAGAGAAATTGAGGAAAATAAGTAGGATTTTAGGCAAGTTGCTAGGAAGCTACAAGAGTGACTTTGATATTAGAAATAATAGGTTCTTTGTCTTGGTGTAGTAGGAAATTGGGGCAAGTTGTCCACACAAAACTAGTAAGTTATTTTGTTTTTTTAGGTAGTAGGCTTAAATATTGAAGAAACAATCACTTTGAAAAATGAATATGTTTGGAAGAATACTAATGGAATACTCAAAGGGTGAATAATCCCCCTTTGGCATGTCTCATGAAGACTATGATGGGAGTCATTCAAGAAGTTTCACAGAGATGGAGAAAAGACTCCTCACTTTGGAGAAATCGATGGATCAATTAGTTGAATTTGTATGAATTCATTCAATAAAGGTGGAAAAATTCACCACCAAGGCAAATCTAGGTGACACCAAGGAGAAAGTCAAAATTCCTAACCCATCTAGAAAATTCCACAAGAAATATAAGAACAAGGATATTTCTTGTTGGGTGTGTGTAGGGAACCATTATGCCAATAAATGTCCATTGAAAAAATGGAATAATCCCACAACACAGGATGACCGAACATATGTGGTAATCTTGAAAGTTAAAGAATGAATTTGGAAGCCTCTTAGAGGGGGAAACCTCCTTTTACAATTTAACAAATGCATAATATGAGATGATCTCTAAAACTAGGTCTCCTTGGTATATATAAGAGAAAAAGGGTACAATTAAATTAAAGGGTCTAGCCAACCATTAAAAGGTCTCACCAACCAATAAGGACAACACTAATATAACAATAGAAATGTAATAACTCAATATCTAGGGCTTAATAATCCTGAAACAAATAATGTGTCATTTCTACCAAAGTTTGATTCTTTCTTTCAGCAATACTAAATTTTAATAAGGTGTGTAAGGTATAGATCTCTATCAAGAGATACCATTATGTGATAGGTATTTTTAAAAATCTGTGCCTACATATTATCTTCCATTGTTTGATCTTAAGCATTTCACATGTCAACCACATTGATTTTAAACTAATGCCTTAAATTCCTTGAACTTTTCAAAGACATGATTATTATTATTCAATAAATATAACCAAATATAGTTGGAAAAGTCATCGATGAATTTCAATACATAACTTGCACCAACTAGTGATGGATTTATCAGGGAAAATAGGTCACTATGGATAAGCTCCAGCTAAGTCTTTGTTCTCCAAGATTTCCTTATTTCAAAGGAAACCTAGTGATGCTTTCCAAGCATACATCTTTCACATACTCCCCATTAAGGGAACAACCTTAGGTAGTCCAATAACCATGGTATGCTTCACCATTGGTTTCAAGATTTGAAAATTCATATTTCCAAGTTATTCATGCCAAAGTATGCTCTAATCATCAATGTGATCTATGAGTGCATTTGGTTTTAGGTAGTTTTTGGGAAATTCATAGAACTTGTATAATTTGTTCGTTGAATCAAGGAAAAATCCAATGACAACAACAAAGTTTCCATGCATATGCTTCACAAGAAACAAATTTGGGAAAAAGTATAGCTTCTTGCAAGTCTAAGTTAGTTGGGCTACATAAAAAAAATGGAAACTCAAGCTAGGTACATGGTACACACCAATACTCACACCATTTTTCATTCAATCTTTCCAAAATTAGCAATGGTAAATGTATAATCATTTGCTACAAAGATTTTTTTTTGTAGCATCTTTTAATGAAAGAAAGAGAGAAGCATACTTATCCATATGATGGATGAAACCAAATTCAACTATCCATTCACTATGAGAAGTATGGGCATGCAAGGTCTAAGAAGCACTAACAAGAAATATATAGTTATCTACCTTAATTTCTAAATTTCAATGCCATGAGTTGGTTGATCTTATAATCGGCATGCCTCCTTCAAGATTCTATAATTTCTCCTCCAAGTCCTTGGTCTTATGCTAATAAGCCTTCTCCATATGTACCAATTTTCTACAATAACAACAAGTCTTATTCTTTTTACTTTTCTTAGTCAAATTCTGATCACCATGCTTCTTCTTAACTGTCTAGTCGATGCACTTATACTCTTTCTCTTGGTTGCATTGTCAACCTCTTTCTCTATAACTTTGTTGACCTTTTCCCTTTAGAAAATGCACCTATTTCTTGACCTGACATGTGCCACAATCAATAAACCATTGAAATAATCAAAGAAATAATCCTTACCATCATCTTTAATGGAGGTCCAATTGGCACAACACATAACATATGGAGTTTTCAAGTTCATCAGGATTAGTTCTATGAGTTGACCATCTTTCTTCGGAAAATTCCTTTCTACATTCATGCAATTTCAATTGAAGTTCCTTCACACGGGTCAAGTAGTCTTCAATTATTTTAAAGTATATAGGATCCAAAAATATCAACTCTCTCTCAATTTGTATAACTTGACTTTCATTGATTTTATCAAACAGAGTCTTCAACTTATTCTAGACAACATTCAATTAGTTGATCCCATTTTATGAAAGTGAATCTCCTTAGAGATGTAGGTAATTTTGACTCTTATAGCCTCATCTTTATTCCTATCTTTTACCGCTCAAATTATACTCAACGATAAAATCCCTAATCCACAAGGTACAACCTCAAGGGAAACTATTAGGAGTCAGGACGATCACCATTGTCATCTCAACAACCTATCCTTTTCACTTTAATCTAGCTCTCCTCCAGCTCGAGGGGGGTATCCTTAGTAGGCTAAGACCAAGCAATGAGGAACGGGTGAAGTTGAGAGTAGCCTTAATAAAATGGAGTTTTGGGGTTTTGGGGGTTTTGAAATAAGTGATGGAAGGAGATGGAGCTCATTTACAAATCCAACTATGGAAATGGATTCAAGGTAAACCAAATGGAAATGAGGTCAATAAGAAACCCTCCAAAGAGTTGGATTATTTAATTCTGGGATTAGGGCTCAGGGATTAGAACCAAGAGGAAAAATAATTTGTCACCCAATCAAGATGAATAATGAATATCAATGTCTACAAGAAGGAAACACTGATGGAAAAGCTTCACCAACAAGATGAACTATGCTTTAATGAATTAACTTAATACTTTTTCTAGGGAACCAAAGGAAAAGACAAGAATGGTAGAAAGTAATCAACAAACCAACAAAGGAAGAAGGAATCAAACCCTAGAACATCTTCCTTCCAAGTGGTAAACTTACCCCTCAAATTGATTGATCATGAAGGCTTGTAGAAGACTTGAACATTTCACCATTAATCCTTAAGAACCAAATAGTAACCAAGATAGAGAAGCTTCAATAATTGACAACATTGATCCATAAAGAAAGAAGCCTTTATTCCATAAATGCTCCAAGAAAGACATTTCAATTAAGATCCGAGTGATAGCTCCAAAAATACGACCATGGGTACAAATGAGGAAGTGCATCTCTTTATATAGAGTGACGATCACCTTATTTTACAATAAAATAGTATTATCTCATGTGATTCCTTAGCTAGGCCTAAGAAAAAATAAAGTGGTTAAGACACATGTACAAGCATCCAAGTGAAATATCACCCCAAGAGAGAGATGTCCCAACTAAATGAGGAATGAAGTGGCTTCAATATCAAACATTGGCCTCCAAAGGTCCCCAAAGTGTGTAGATGCTCCACGAACTCCTCAAAACATGTAAGTCAACCCATTTAAGTTTCCTCCAAGGTGGAAATATGGGATTCCAAGGCAAAAACGTCCTCAAATTCATGACATAAAACATTCCAAAGGGGTTGGCTCTTCCAAAATAACTTCATAAGTCACATCCAAGATAAAGAAACCTTCCATAAAAGTGAAATGTAAATCCCCTAGGATCATCCAATGTGGGCAAATGAGTCTTCCAATAAGAAGGGGATCCACAAGAAATGAAATATCCCTCTATAAGTGGACAACCTCCTCTAAATCACCTCCATAATCAATGTATAATTTCAAATGTGAAGTCAACAAGGTGCAATCATCATCCTTAAATTATGCCAACGTCGTCTCCCATTCAAAGATTGATCTTAAAAATCCCATACGTGCTAAATGGAATATCCATGCAAACTCCAAGGTGGTTGTATTGTCAAATGAAGTTACCCATGTCTCAAAATGAATGAATAAGGTGAGCTTCCAAAAATATGGAATATGGCATGGCATGAGAACCCCCGACACATGAAAAACAACTCAAAATAATTTTAACCAATTCCTTGGGAACCATGAACTTCATGGGGAAATATGAAGATGCTAAAAAATATGGATGAATCCAAATACCCAAGGAGTATTATGCCACATCATATGGTCCTTCCCCATGTCATCAAACCCTCCAACTCATGAAAACAAATAAATTTCCCAACTGTCCAAACCTCAAACATAGAAGGGCTAGTGAAGGAATTCATGAGCGTTACTCTTTTCCAAAATGAGGGATAACATAGAATCCAACTTGGAGACATGTGCTCTTCTTCGGATCTTATGAAAACTTCAAAATATCCTCATGTAAAATGACCTCCACATCCAACAAATCATCATCAAACAATAAAAACAAATCAAATTCTCAAGAGAGCTTATTCATGCTAGACTACTTCTCAAATGAGCTTATTATTTTCCTAGCCTACTATAGTAAATGAGAATAGAGCTTCTAGGTAAAGTCTGAAAGCCAATGTAGACACCTCAACATCTCAAAGGAAAAATGATTTCTTCCCCTATTCTTAGTCATCATACAAAACAAGGACACATCAAAATTAAGGTGTTGGTAGGCTAGGATCACTAGCACTGTTGGGATAATCATGGAATAGGGTGCCTGCACATCAATGATATCTTCCAAAATCCATATAAATTGGTTGCTACATGACCTATTTATGTAAATTTGTATAGGGATGTTATTGTATCAAACCATAGAATATTCTCCTGCCTAAAAGCTCCTTCTCTGTTGTTATATGAGAATGCACACTGCATTCATACTCTTGTTGTTGAAGGTGTGATTTTCAGACTGTGTTGGATGCCTGAAACTTTTCCTTAGGGAAATAAATCTTTACAGTCCTGTCTTGATCCATAAATGGGAGGATTGTAGTCTATATGTCTCACCAACATTGAATTCTCTATTAAATAATTATAAATTTGGCTCTTTGGATGAAGGGAAAATTCTTGACCAATCAAGGCACAGGTCGAGTCAGAAAGAAATAAGTCAGAAAGATGCAACAAGTCAAGTCAGAGGTAAAGTAATTCAACCAAGTCAAAATGACTCAAGGCAAATTTATCCAAGTCGAATTAGTCCAAGTAGAGTCAGAGGACATGCAAATTGACCAAGTGATGATTGTCGATCGACTGAGGAAGGGAACTCGACCAAAGAGGAAGCCAAGTAGAATTGGGTCGACCCGTGGGAAAAACAAAGATCTAAGAGGTGGATTCGGTGCCCAAATGTGGAGGGAAAACTTGGGAAAATCGAATTTATTGGCCAGAAGCTGAAAAGGAAGTGTGTGGGTCGAATTTGACAACCGATAGCGTGTGTAAATTGTTTGGGGGTAGATTCGACAACCAGATGCGTAAGAAAATGTTTGTGGGCAATTTCGTCAACTTGCAATGAGTCAAAACGTGTTGGGAGTCGAGTCTAGTAATCGACGATAGACGAAAACGTTTTGGGACAAATCTGGGTAACTCACGACGCATAAAAAGTGTAGTGAAGTCGATTGTAACATTCGTAAGAAAAGAAAACGTTTTAGAAGTCGACTTTGGCATTCGACGATAGAAGAAAATTTCTCGGGAGAAATGGATAGTAGACAGAGTGGTAAAAACGTGTGTGTGGCTCGTGGGTAGCTAATAGATGCCTTGACAACCCCATAATTCAACATCTAATCCATATATGATTTATGGGCAAAGGGAAAACACCCAACAAGTCGAGAATATGCCCAACAACTCTAAAAACGAAATTATAAACCCCCAGATAATAACAACAGCTCGGGAAATATGGTCGTCGATTCCCAACTCCAAAAATCAACACACAGTTATGATTAAAGAGTTGTTAGTTCGTTTAATGCCCCATGAAAACCATATTAATATAAAATAAGCTTAGACAATAACATACACGAAATAGTATTTTCTAAACCATAGGTAGACAACCATTAAGTTACAGTGTAGACAATTTCATTCATAGACAACAAAATTTTAATACGATTAATACACACACAACTCAGAATTTACCCTGGAAACCCCAACGGGAAAACCATAATTCTTTTGGCTTCGTCCAGGCTCTTATTTATTCAGAAATGGGAAAGTTATAGGCTCTCTGGTATATATCTATCCTCCTCAGTGACATCTGGGCAGAGTCTCTACCTCATTCACAGCCAAAGAACCCCTTTCTCATTGTGGGAATTCATGATATAGAATGTTGAGTCAACTGGGAGGATAGATGGAATGTCAGGTGTCCCCAATGCTTAAGCTTCTCTGCAATTCATCTCTCCTTCATTTCTTTATTTGTTTGTCTTTTATCCCACGAGGAAAAAGTATTATGAATACAATAATATACTACCCATCTTTACATACATTTCATATGAAATTGGACATCAATCATGATGGCATGGTGCCCTTCATGCCAACAAGTTCTTCTCATACCACTTCGCTTTCCTTGTAGTCTGTCCTTTGAGACCAATCTACCAAATCTCTTGTTGTCCTTTTCGAGTCGTCTTCTCCTTGTGCTACATAATTGTGTCTTCCTTCAACTCCTCAAGTCCATGAGGTGCAAGGTCTTCAAAAAATGGAAGAACATGATGTTCTTCCTCCTCATCCAGAATGGAGGGTTCGAACAACTTCAAATTTTCCACGTTCACCACTGATTTGATCTACATATAAGGTGGAATTTTTAGTCTGAAGGCATTCTCATTCACTTGTTCAATGATCTCAAATGGTCCATATCTAAGGGGATTGTGTTTCTTTGTTTCTCCTTGCAGTCATTCCTTACATAGATAGAGCCACACCTTGTCTCCAACACATAGCTTATGATCCTCCCTATGTTGGTCATGCTTGGCTTTGTACAACTGTTGGCTCTTCTTGCGCTGCTCCTGAACCCTTAGATGTATCTTCCCCATCTTTTCCACGAATGTTATTTCTTTTTTTTCTTCTCCTTGTAGTCCTTCTTCTTCCTTTTGTTGTACATAAACAATATCAAATGGTGACAGAGGTAAATAACCAAAACAAATCTTGAAAGGAGACTTATTGGTGGAAGAATGAAGTGCTATATTGTAAGAGTGTTGAATGTAGACTATCTATTCGTCCCAAGTCTTTGGATGTTTGTTGTTGTATCCTCTCAACAGTTTCACCAGTGTCTTGTTTACTACCTCGGCTTGTTCATCAGTCTGAGGATGGAAGGTAGTGGAGTACTTCAACTTGGTATCCATTCTTTCCCAAAGTGTTGTCCAAAATATTCCCAAGAACCTAATGTCCCTATCAGATATGATGAAAGTTGGCAATCCAAAGTGTACCTAGACATGGCTGAAAAATAGTTCAGATGCTTCTCATCCAAAGATTGATCCAAAGTGTACCTAGACATGGTTGAAAAATAGTTCAGTTGCTTCTCATCCAAAGATTGTCTTCTTACAAGGAATGAATAAGCACATTTTGTTGAAACGGGTCTACCACTATGAACAAGTAGTCATGGCCTCTACGAGTCACAGGAAAACCTTCAACAAAATCAATGGAGATGCTCTCACAAGGTCTGCTTGGCAATCTAGTAATGGAATGTACAAGCCAAGTTTTCAATTGCTTGGTTTGTTAGTGCTACAAAGAACACAACCTCAATAAACGTTACCACTTGCTCCTATGGCTCTACAATACACATATTGTTTAAATTCTTCCACCATCTTTGCCTCACACCAAAATGTCCAACAACCCTATAAGTGTGTTCTTCTCTCATCAACTGAACTCTCCAATTTGTAAAACAACCCATCTTGGAGGTGGTATTCATTTACTTCCATGACAACTACCAACCTCTTCTTTAGCTACTTTTAGAATCCTCTAAAATATTCATCTCCCTCATAATATTTACTCATAAGTTCATGAGTGAAAGACTCGGGTTGCATTATCATTCCAACTAATTCAATATTATTCACAGGACTCCAGAGAGCATGTCTGCTAGTCTATCTGTGACTCTTTTCTTGTAATTAATCAATAAATGAAATTGTTGCAAGAAACCTAACCACTTGTAATGTCTCCAATTTGTTGCATCGTGCTCAATCAGATATTGAAGGGGTTGGATAGATCCAGGTGTATGATAACCTTTCCCATAGGTAATGGCTTTCCACTTTTAGCAATTCTAGCATGTAAAGATCTCCTATCGCATATGGGACAACTGGCATTTTCTCCATGTAGCATCCATGAATGGTAGAACACATTCTCTTCCTTCTTGCATGAGTATTTCTCCCAATACAAATCCAATAGCATCAGTTTCTATATCGTGCTATTAAGGTAAATTTGGCATGGATAACACTAGAGCATCACTTATTTTCTTCTTCAAGTCTTCAAATGCTCTTTTTTGTGTCTTACCCCAATGAAATCTCTTTCCTTTGGCAGTTATCGCATGCAATGGTGTTGCTACTATGGAGAAGTTTACAATGAATTTCCCTAAGTACTGAGCTTCTCCCATGAAACTCCTGACCTTTGTCACGTTGGTGGGAATAGGCCATTGGGTAATGGTTGCAATATTCTATGGATCTACCCTCAAATATCCTCCTCCAATAATGTGTCCAATATATATCAAAGAGGTGTTTCCAAACTCACATTTCATGTTGGAAATCAATTGGTTCTTCTTCAAGGTCTCTAATACTTGTGTCACATGTGAGAGATACTCTTTCCAAGTGTTGCTAAATATTAGTATGCCATCCAAATATACTCATTAAAAAAATATCCAATGAAGGGGACATAGTACATCATTAAGGAGTCTCATAAACATTCCGTGTGCATTGCATAATCCAAAAGTCGCCTATTAACCACTTGTACAAACCTTGTCTTGTTTTAAAAATTGTCTTCCAGGCGTCTTCCACTTTGATCCTTACTTTATGGCAACTTGATTTGAGGTCTAGCTTAGTGAATAATTTATTTTGTCAGAATTGATCCAAATGTCATCAACCTTTTGGAAAATTATATCTATTCTTAATGGTGATGGTCTGTAAGGCACGCTTAGTCAATGCACACATTCTCCAACTTCCATCTTTTTTCCGCACCATGATGATGGGTGAACCAAACAATGATGTAATGGTTATGATGACTCCTGTTCAACAACTATCAGACTCCTCGGCTTTAATGATGGACTACCTATACATCCCAATGTTAGGTAATGGTGACTTCGGAAACAACATAATCTCATGTTCAACCTCTCTCATGGGTGACAATTGTTGAGGCTCTTGAAACACCTCCCTATAGGATTCAATCAGTTTTTTGTAATTGTTGGCGTTGCTCGCCACTACATCCTTCCAAGGATGATTTCATCTCCAACTTGTTTCCTTCTCCTTGTTTCTTTCCTTGTCTCATGAACAACAAGACAAACTTATGTACCTATTTCCATGTGATTATCCTTGCTCAATGAGCATTGATTAGAGAGAGTTTATCCTTATCCTTATCCCAGTATCCTGTCCTTATGGGTGCATTTATGGCATAGGATTTTTCATCCTTAACTAGCCTATATTGGTTCGCTCTCCTCCTAAAATGAAATCCATCACATACAAATATGGACTTCTTAATATGATTCCACATATGTCCATAGGAACCACATCTACAACTACTTCATCAACAAAGTTTTGATTGATGGAAAACTTAAATTTACACCATTTTCTCACTTTGAATTCCACATATTTCCTTACCCAAACTAGGGGGTATGGATGCAAATGTTCTTGAGTCTCCATCCCAAGCTTCTCAACCAAATGTGAAGAGACTGTTGGATTAGAACCCTAAATCAAACAAATGATCCATCTTTCTTTGCTTCATGTGGATTTTAATGCATAAAAGTTCAGTCATCGCCTTCACCTCCTTGGGACTGAAACTAACTAATGCTACCTATTTTTTAATATTAGTGCAGTTAATATTCTCTTATAGGTCTTATGTGCTCTCCACTCATTCCTCAACATCCATTGATATCAACACTTTCTTCTTCTTTTTATGAAAATATTTGGGGCGCTTCGTATGAAATTTCCAACAATTCTCCTCATTGTATCCATTTTTATCACATCCTTTATATTGTTGGATGGAAGGTCTTTTTTCTTGTGTTTCTCCCACAATCTTCTTCTCTCATTCCACTTCTTTTATTTTCCCTTTTTATTCTGTGGGTCACTTTTCTTGTGAGGATTTGTTTGTTTATTTTTCTTGTTTTCCCTGCTGCATTATGCTTGGATATTGGCCTCATCAATTATCTTTGGTCTAAATAACACGGCTGCCTACTTAACTGAGGAAAGAATGCTCAAATACTGACTAACATGTCCTGACTTTGAGAGAGACTCTATCAATTTCTTTTTATTCACATGAACTTCATCGTGAACTCCTCAGACGATTTCCCTTGTCTTTGCTTGAAGTAATTCCATACTAGTTACAGGTTCTCATACTCTATTGGACAAAAATTAGATTTGATCATGTTCTTGAACACCTCCCAATCAATAATTGGTGGCTCATTCTAGTGCTCTACTCTAATACATCACTCTCCCACCATGACAAAGCATGGCCTTCAAGCTTCAATCCAACAAAACAATCTTTTTTTTCCAGTTACTTCATGCATGTTGAGGTATAATTCCATTTGTTGTAGCCACTAGTTCAATTTGATGTCATCATATTCCATGGAATATGGCTTGATGGACACTTTGGCCTCCACATGGAAAGGTACCCGCATTTTGTTGTAGTTGCATTATGTCTCTGGCTTATTTTTTTCCTTCTAGAGGCCTTCATGATAGGTATTTGTTGATGGAATTTCTTTGTTCTTCGTTGCCAATAATTGTGGCACCATTGATGTTAGTGTGGCCAAACTTTGCTCAAATCAATCCAACCTAACCTGGGGATCTTCTCCTTCATAATGTTCTCCCTGACATTCTTAATGCTCTACTTCACTCTAGCCCTAACAAAAACTCTTGTACACTTCTTTTGTAATCATTGTAGGAACATACCATACTGGTCTCACTGAATGAATTCTCCAAACTTCGCTATGATACCATCCGATCCCAAAATGGGAGGCTTATAGCCCATCTGTCTCACAAATATGGAATTATCTATTAAACAATTATAAACTTGACTCTTTGAATGTCGAGAAATTTATTGACCAATCAAGCCACCAGTCGAGTCAAAAAGAAATGAGTTGGAAAGATGCAACAAGTCAAGTCAGAGGTAAAGTAATTCAACCAAGTCAAAATGACTCAAGTCGAATTTATCCAAGTCGAATTAGTCCAAGTCGTGTCGGAGGACATGAAAGTCAACCAAGGGATGATTGTTAGTCAATTGAGGAAGGGAACTCGACCAAAGAGGAAGCCAAGTTGAATTGGGTCGACCCGTGGGAAAAACAAAGAGCTAAGAGGCATATTCGACGCCCAAATGTGGAGGGAAAACTTGGGAAAGTTGGATTTATTGACCAATAGTTGAAAAGGAAGTGTGTGGGTCGAATTTGACAACCCATGGTGTGTGAAAAACATTTAGGGGAGGATTCGACAACCAGATGTGTAAGAAAATGTTTGTAGGGAGATTTTGGCAACTCACAATGAGTCAAAACGTGTTGGAAGTCGAGTCTAGTAATCGATGACATAGGAAAACGTTTTGGGACAAATTTGGGTAACCCACGATGCATAAGAAGTGTGGTGAAGTCGATTGTAACATTCAAAAGTAGAGAAAACGTTTTAGAAGTTGACTTTGGCATTCAACGATAGAAGAAAACTTCTCGGGTGAAATGGATAGAAGACATAGTGAAAAAAATGTGTGTGTGGCTCGTGGGCAACTAATACACACCCTGGCAACCCAAAATTCGACATCTAATCCATCAATGATTTATGGGAAAAGGGAAAACGCCCAACAAGTCGAGAATATGTCCAACAACTCTAAAACGAAATTAGAAACCCCTTTATAATAGCAATGGTCAGAAAGATGATCGCTTCATTCCCAACCCAAAAAATCAATGCACGGTTAAGGGGATTAAAGAGTTCTCACCCATTTTACTAACCCATGAAACCATATTAATATAAAATGTTTTTAGACATAATAACGAGCACAAAAATATTATTTGCTAAAACCATAATGACAACCATTAAGTTACAAAGTGAAGCATGTAATTTCATCCATAGACAACGCAGAAATTTAAATTACGATTAACACTTGACAACTCGTAATTTAATTCTCGAAACCCAAACGAGAAAGTCAACATTCTTTTGGCTTCGACTGGACTCTTATTTATTCAACAATGGGTGTTATATAGGCTATCCTGGTATATCTATTCTCCTCAGTGACATTTGGGTAGTCTCTCTACCTCATTTAGAGTGAAAGAACCCCTTTCTCATTGTAGGGATTCATGATATAGAATGTTGTGTCAACTGGGAGGATAATTGGAAGGTCAAGTGTTCCCAACATTTCAGCTTCTCTCCGGTTGGTAATTTCCATTTCTTTATTTGTTTGTCTTTCATCCCACATGGAAAATTCCATTTTCAGAATACAATAATAATAACGCCTAACTTACATACATACATTATATACAAAATTGGAAATCAATCATGATGGTATGGGGCCTTTCATGGGAACAAGTTGATTTATTTCATCTTCCATAGCCATAATAATGCATGTGTTTAAGATAGCCAATTGTTCTTGTCGAATATGTCTTTAAAATAATACTCAATCCAGAAGTTGCCAAAACGGTTGTGAAACCACAAAATACGCTTCTTTCCTGTCACTAGCCTCGAAGCCCTTTCTTTGTCATCACATGAGGGTATAAAATGTTGCTTCATTCCCTGTTGTTGCAAGTCTAGCTAAGGAAGGAGGTTGAATTCCTAGTTGTCTTCTATTTAATTCCAGCTTCCGCAATTCTGGATCAAATACATTCTGGAATGCCTGCATTGTTTTCAAATCCTTCACGTCTTGGTAACTTGTAATTTGTCACAGAGAATGCAATTTTCTTGATCGAGCCCATGAAAATTTTCAAACTTCTTCTTTTTCACTTTCGGAGAATCAAGCTATTTTGACCCAATCCAAACAACATCTATACCATCTCGGCCATATAGAATTTAACATCTCCAAGTGTGCTCCTGACAGTCCCATCACATTTAACCATGATATTGTTAAATGTAATCTCCAGTTGTCAAGTTGTTTGCCAGCTTCACCAAGTCAACTCTAGTTAGCCATAGTTGAACTTCTGTTAGTCATTAGTTTACTGCAGTGTTTGGTACAGATCCGTTGGATCCATCTGTACTCTAAGTAACCTACTTAATAGCTAGATGGGTATTGAAACCCGGTAGTGTGTTTATCCTGCATCTTTGTTCTTGTTCATTGTTTCATTCTGTCTTTTCTCTTGGACTTTGCTGGTATCAGAGCAGGTTGTCTGGTTGTGACTCCCCACGGGAGAGCCCAGGAAGATAAGAGCTTGAGAATTTAGTTCTACGTGTGCTTAGGCGTAGCAGTAAGAGTAGAGAGGTAAAGAGAATAATTGTTGTATGTTTAGTTGCGTGTAATTGGGCATATGATCTGAGTACTGCCTATAATATAATCTGCCAATGTGAGCCAAGAAGATTTGTTCTGCGTGGTCGTAGCCATCATCGTGGGCGTGAGCGCAAGTCTAAGAAGCTGAAAGGAAGCTTGAGCCTCTTCACAGAGTGGAGAGCAGAACCAGAGCAGTCCAATTTGTTCCCTTGAGAGAAAAACCTCGAATAGAGAAGGTTTTTTCGTGTGGTTAGCGAGCTCTTATTCCATCCAGCTCGAATAGAAAATCGCCCAGGTGGTTCACTGTTTGTTGACGCACAAGAATTTGGGCCAAAAGAGGGGAACGAACTCCCGTGCTTGCAATTAAGTGCCCTGTGGAGGAAAAATTCGTGGAGAACACATTTGGGTCAAGAAAATCCCTCATCAGGCTAAACTTCGATTCTTTGATGCAAAGAACGAGAAGATCACTGGACACAACAAAAGTTGCACAAGGAAGATGTCTTGATCTGCTTCTGAACTGAAGGTCTGAATCTATTCGGCCTTCCACGAATTGCAAGTTTGGTGATTTCTGCCATATGATTTGGCAGTTATTTCCCGAAGGTGTTGATCCGACGACAGAAAAATCGTTCTAAACAGTCGGAGGATTGATCGGTGACGTAAATGAATTTTGGTATATTTTAAGAGAGGTTCCATTTTCCTAAAAAGGAGGGAAAAGTTGGGCAGCCCATTCACACATCGCAGAGGTGTCGATTGACTCGTTCAATAGCCAAAAGGATCAGATTCGAGGTTTCGCACCGAAGATCTCTGCGAAAATCAAACGGAGGAGTAGCAAGTCCTGGATTCCGGATCCACCTCCAAATTGCAGTTCTTTGTACCTGTGGTTGTTTGAAGCCCTTACTCGAGTTTCCAAAGTTGCACAGCCCGGACCGGTGAAGAAAAGAGGCGCGCATTGAGACCACCATTTGTTTTAAGATCCAGTTTTTTAAAAGAGACTATCCAGTGTCAATTTGTTCTGCTAATGCCCAGATTCACGTAGTCATGAGAAGCGCGACCCTCATTTCCATGATCGAAAGGCCGGAAGGCACGTGGCGCGGCAGTGGATTTCATCGAAATACACATCTTCCTCCATCTCGAATTCGTCGTTGCAGTTCGATATTTTGAGGTTTGGCGCCAAGTGCGCACCATTCTGGAAGTGTTTGGGCACCCACAAAAATATCTTCAACGATCCCTTCGGAAATGAGGCATACTGGGCGAACCTTCTGAATGCCATTGTTGAATGCATGAGAAAGGAACCCGCGTGCCTGCAGTTAAGCGCCAGATTGAGCACTCACCACATCTCAGTTGAAGGTGTTATGAGATCGCATTGACATGAAACCATAAGCATAAAACTCTTCACAGAGTGGAGAGTAGCCCAGTTTGATATGTGTATAGCAATCCGAAAACTTCATGAAGAATAGTAAGAATTTATTCGCCCAGGTTAACCTAATCAGATAGTCGTTGTCATAAAGGATAGATTCAAAATTACTTCTAATATTTGTTTGCATACACAGTTAATAAGAATGCAAAGTCTAAATTTAGCGAGGAGTTTGGTAGAGTTTCCTTTCAAATAAGCAATAAAAGGAGCAGACTGAAAGCTTCATGTTTTGGCCCTCCAATTGCATTAGCAATAGGTGTCAATAGGATCATCTGAAAGCATGAGTTGGTTGGTGCATGTTTGTTTGTATCCGCCATAAGTCTTTAGTCCATATGTAAGTCTGGCCATAGGTAAGTTGTATTCTCCAAATGTTTAGTAATCCCACTTGATTCAGGGCTACATAGATCAATATGTGATCATGTAACATGTATCTTGCTTATGCATAGAGCGGATGTCACATCAAGTTGTGGAATGAACCACTAGTGTAGGTATGAGAGTAGCGGGTGTACTTATATCTAAGCTTGATGGATGATCGAAGAAATTGAATCTTTGATTAAAGAGGGGAATATGAGATAGAGAAATCTCAGAGTGTGAGTGACCAAAGTATGATGAACCATGTAGGTGAAATACATTCCTATAGAACTAGTGAGTACAATGGATGGCACCCATGTATCTCGGTAGATGGATTGTTTTTTATATAGGCATCAATGATCAGTTTGTTGCAGGTACAAGGGGAAGAAGAAAATAGCTCCAGGATGAAACTCATAGCGAAGCCAGGCCAAGTCGAAACCATTTCTATGTGAGATTTGTGGTCATCAAAAACCACTTGAGCATTGTAAATCCTGATGAATGTAACATCTGAGATTAAGGGGGAGTGTTAAATGTAATCTCCAGTTGTCAAGTTGTTTGCTAGATCACCCAGTGAATCATTGAATTTACTGCAGTTTTTGGTACATATCCATTGGATCCATGTGTACTCTATGTAAGTACTTAATAGCTAGACGGGTACTCCGTTGATCCTATATCTTTGTTCTTGTTCATTGTTTCTATTTTTCCTTTCTCTCTGACTTTGTCATATATCCTCCATAAATTGTTACAGGTTGATTCTGACTTTGTCGTATATCCTCCATAAATTGTTACAGGTTGATTCTGACTTTGTCATATATGCTCCATAAATGTTACAGGCCGATTCTTTCCAACAATGGTTGTGGCCTCAGCCAATTTAATGCTTGTGACTCGTCTTCTACTACCATACGTAGCGTATAATGCAGTTTCAAACACAAATACTTTGGTCTTCCGATGCGAGATAGTTTCTTCATCATCTACATAATTCGGGAGGTATATCCATGGTTAGTTGGTACATTATAAACTTGTCGTAAAAACGTCTTGTCGATGCTTCAATGCCAAGATTCCCTTTATGGTTGCCTTCAAGTTCTACCCTATCAGTCTCCAAACATGGTCGTATATCAGGTTTGAGACTAGCCCTAACAAAATTTGTAATGAGTTGGCTAGATGGGGGAATTTTGGCAATTTCACCTGCAATACCTACAATGGCGCAAGTGTAGTGGATGATGTAATTTGTTCGCATGGATTGTGTGAGAAAATGGAGGAAGTTTTGATTGGTGAGCAACTGTGGGAGTTGAAATATGATCATAGATCGATCTATTTAAGTTTCAATTGGATTGAACAACAACAACGTGGGACGAAAAATCAGTGCATTCAACAACCTCCTTCAAAGGGCAGAATTCTTTTGACTCAAAAAACTTGCAATACCTTCAAGATAACACTAGAGAGGTTGCTTAACAAGGAGAAAACTCCGTCCCAAGGCCACCATAGTCACGAGCTAACAAATTTAATTCAAAACTCACTTGCAGAATGCAAAAGAGCAAAAAATAGGAAATCTGAAACAATTGATTCCCGGTTGATGCTTGGTTTGACGAGGAATGCAAAACAACAAGGAAAATTTTGAAAGAGTCAAGCCAGAAAGAAATAAACTTAAAATCCTACAAACAGATTGTAAGAAAGAAAAAAGTTGATTTCATGATCTCAAGGAGGGAGGAACTAATCTTCTTGGGGAAAAATAACTCCAAGTTATTTTGGAAGGAGCTTCAAATGAGAAAGAAACAAACTGAAAATACTATCACAACTTATCAATGGTTCGAGTATGAAAAACATCTTTATGAGCAAGATACTAAGGTTGACCCCCCCACCCCCTTGGTCAACACTACTACTAAGCTCTTCATCATGCAAGAGATTGAGGTAGGTATTAAAAAGTTGGGTGTTGTAAACGCAAAATATTTGGTTGAACTTCAAGCAGAATATCTAAAGTGGGGTTCGAAAACTCTTGCACCTCACATTATAAAATTTTCAACAACATCATTCAACAGGGATTCCCTACAGATTGGACAACGAGCCTAGCAATACTTCTTTTCAAGAGTGGTGATGTCAATAATCCCTCCAACTATAGGATCATAATGATAAACCCCTTGTTTGCAAAATTATTTGGAAGTATGCTAGAAAATAGAATTAGCAAGTGGGCGAAAGAAGGAGATAAGCGTGCTAAAGGGAAAGCAGGTTTCAAACCTAAACACTCCACAATTGATCACGGTATAAATCTAAGGTACATCATCAAAAAAGTGTGGGAGAAAAAAGAGGAAGCCTTTTGTTGCCTTGTCGATTTCAAAAAATCTTTTGACACGGTCCCTAGAGATAATCTTTGGCATAGAATGGAGGAACTTGGGGTTCCCATGCATCTTAGAGTAGCTATCCATAGGCTATATGAGGAGGTTAAAGTCAAAATCAAAACGTCAGTTGGTATCTCCAAAAGTTTTATGAGTGATATCAGGGTCAAGTAAGGGTGCCCATTGTCCCCTACCCTTTTTGGTTTATATATAGACAAACTTGAAAATAAGTTAAACCTACAAGACGATGATGGTGCTCTTTTGGGCGAGTTTGTGATAAGGCTTCTTTTGTATGTAGATGACCTTATTTTGATTAATAAATCTTCTCTTGGGTTGCAAGAACACTTAAGTTCTCTTGAGCACTTTTGTAGAACAGTGGGGATGCAAGTCAATACTAGCAAGACGAAAGTGGTAGTTTTCTCTAGCAAAAGAAAATATAACCAACATAAGTTCTAATTTGAAGGCAACACTCTTGAAGAAGTGGTGGATTACAAATACCTCGGATTTGACTTCAACAAAAATCTGCGTTGGGAAGGTTGTAGAAAGAAATGAACTTTGGGAGGTTGGAAAACGTTCTATGCTTTCCAAAATAGGTGCAGAGAGGCAGAACTATGGGATTGGAAGACTACGCAAATTCTCTTTGGGATTTTAGTGATCCCGGTGGTTCTCTATGGTTGTGAAGTGTGGATCAACAATACATCTGACTTACAGTGGAAGTAAATTGAGAAGATTAAAAAACACTTGATTACAAACAAGTTTAAAATTAAAAGTTCAGTCCCTTATGATATCGTGCTATGTAAAATGGGGGTTGCTCCTATTGAAGCAATTGCTATGGTGCGACTCATAAGATATCTGAAAAAAAATTGAGAAAATGGAAGATGACCATTGGCCTAAGGTCGTCTTCAATGACATATTGTACAAAATAAAGAAGACATGGATGCAAAAAAATAGTAAGTGGCTTAGTAAATGGGATATTTACTTGAACAGGTTCCCTACAAACAGTAAAGAGATAAAGGCTTTTGTTATCGCTAGGTTCCATAAGCGAACTTGAGATAAAGAGCTAGGGAGAAAGAAATAGTATTATATTGTAGAGTTTAACCCCACTTACAATCATCATCAAAAAACGTACATAGAAAGGAAGCTTAGGAAGAAAGGGTGTGTATGTTTTGCACCTCCAGAAAAAATGGAAACAAAAACATTTCATTTTAGTGTGTATGTAAATATTTTGACAGCTAGCTGATGAGAATTTTTTATTCAACTAGAGGATAGTGGAGAAATTGGAGGTGCTAATCATCCAGTTGAACAGAATCAATGTATGATGCTGTCTATGCCATAGGCTACCTCGTGGACGTTAAAATAATTTCATTCCTTCATAGAAGCACTGTGGATACATTGTTCTACGTTTGGCAGAGCATCCACGATGGATTCCATTTCGACTGCCTCTATTCTATTTACGTCATAGACAACATCCAAACTAGAGGTCGAAGGCTCGGTCTTAAAGTCGTGCCGTATTTTTGATGAAAAATCCGCGCATTCCTGATGTGAGTCACCTGCAAACCATGGTTTTGCGCAATTAGAGGCTTCATCAATTTTATGATTACGGCAGTCCTCTACTTCCAACGTGGTAATTCATGAAGTAGATCAGTGCTAGGCGCGGTTACATGTGCGTAAAATATCCCTAGCATCGTAAGTAGGATTGTCATACAAAAAGAATTTGCGACTGTCTTGCTGCAACTCCACGGCTTTTATAGAGTTAAGGGTAATACGGTGTGTTTCTCTAAACTCAGTAGGCAGCGGGGATCCCGTCTCATTAGTGACCTCAATTTCAGAGAAATCAGAGAGCTTATTCCACTTATCACCAGGGCTTTGCTATGTGACTGTTCTCTACGTCTTTTTTGGCTGTCATTGTTCAGATGCTGGGTTATCTTCCCTGATTTTATTGCAGAAAGTTCATGGATCAAACCTATAGCAAGATCAGCCTTGTGTCCCCTTTCATCACAATCAATCTCGTCATCAAAATCTGGAGGGCCATCAAAGTATACTGTGTATGTCCTGAGGCTGTTTACCTGCAATTTAATGATGTTATCTTCAGAATTCCAGAGATGAGCACATACCTCTTTGATTTCAGAGGGCAGTCCAGACCTTATGATTTTGGCTTCCATATGACCACGATTATTGTTTCCAACAAGATGATTGGCCTCTCTGTCTTTATGATAAGCGTTTGTACCCGAGGGGGGAACCTCTCAGTTTGCATCTCCCTGTCCCTATTATCATAATCACCATCGTTAAACACGAGGAGAATCAAGGTGTGGGTAAAAAACTATGCCACCGGCCTATTTGAGAATCCACATCCGAGCTGATAGCAGCTTTTGTGTTGGCATGTCTATCAACTTCACAATATTTTCAATCTGCATTAAGGTTTTCTTCATAGATTTCAGTGAACTTTTGATCCTCTAGGGCTGCACAAAGTGTTGTCCTCCCTTTCGGGTGCAGGAGATCTTTCAAGCAGCTCTATCCTTCCTCAACAGAATTGCAGACAGCACTGTCCTCACTATGACTTTTGGCTGCCAAAGGGAAAGATCTCACCGTTTTCATCTTGTGAGGTGCATCGGTCATAGGAACAGGCCTGTCATCATTCCCATCGTGGTTATTAACATCAAGAGATAGCACACAAAGTGAAATCTCATCATCCTATGAAAAAGCTGCAAAATAGATGAAAGACTCTTGATAATGTCATGTAGTTGTTCCGTCTAAATTTTCCATCTCTTTGGATTCTAAGTTTGTAATGGCTCTAGATTAATTTAAGAAACCATTGAATTACAACACTACAGTAAAATTTAAAAATTACTTAATCTAGCACATTCGCAATCTAATATTTCAAGTAATAAAATTTAATAACAAATTTT
>SNQJ01S0108437.1:0-11036 GCA_010110895.2 Picea sitchensis
TCAATCAATTCTGATGAAGTGTCAACCAACAGCTTCAGCTTCGTTTCCATGGGTGTAATCATGGACTTACACTCTAACATGTTGAATATCTTCAGGATTTCAACTGCATACTTCCCTTGGTTAAGGAAGATCCTCTCTGGACTCTGCCATACCTCAAGACCTAAGAAATAATGCATTAGGTCAAGGTCTTTCATCTCAAATTCTGAGGTGAGTCTCTTCTTATATTTAGTGATGATATTTTCTTCTCCAGTTAAGAATAAGTCATCCACATATAGAAATAATATCACTGGCTCATCGTTCATAACCTTGAAGTAGAGGTTAGAATCTATTTTACTCTTGGTAAAGCCCAAGCTCGTCAGAACATTGTCTATACGGCCATACCAAGCTCTAGGAGCTTTCTTCATTCCATATAAGGTGTTAGCACTATGTAAATTATGTCTAGCTAAATAGAAAGACGACAGAAGTAATTGTTTCAACCAGCTTTAGAGCTGAGGCACTAGCCTACTCAACTCAGAGAGGACTCTCTCATGTCACTTGATACATCTATGTAAATCGGTGGCTAGAATTGGTTTGTTTTGGAGTTTTAATAAAGTTGTTGAAGAGTTGAAGATGACCTTTGGGATATGGGGTCAAGAATGTAGGATGTATTTCCAAATCATGAACACAATCAAGAGGAAAATGTTAAGTACCTATACCATATCTATAAATATACTTCATAAATAACCAAGAATAAACCATAAACCATTCACTATAACATAAACACAAGAAATAGAGAAAACCCTTGAGGTAGGGTAACACCATATATTAATCCTTATGGAAGGATAAAACTCCTCAAACAATCCTTGCTTGTACAATCACAATATTCTTCACTATGTTTCATTACATTGCCTACACTGCTTTATATAGCTCTCTCTATCTCTAGCGAACCTACAAAGAGCCTTCTCACATTTAGTACATCCAGGAGAATTTACCATGGTATGGGCTTTTTCATTCAATGTAAGGTGGACCTTTATTAATATAGTGGACCTAGATCCACTGCCCATTGAATGACCATTCCCATATATTGAGTGACTTCCACTAATAACATAACTACATTTCCCATTTGGAACCTCCCTAGGTACCCCATATTACCTAAGGTATACTACATTTCATCCCCAACACATGTTTCATCCTTGAAACATGAGGAAAACTTCAACCACAATATGACCGACTAAGCAATGTATGTTTGGTACCAAATGCGACCATCCATCCATTCAATGGAAGTCAAACATTATGTCTATATGCTACCTTTCCACCCTTATCTTTCTATACATCATGTCGGGGTTGCCATAGGATTTTTTCTGTAACTTGAGCTCTTCCCATAGTGCTAGTAGTCCACCATAAACCTCTTGATTGGTTTCCTTTATAGTTAACTGCTAGTGCATAAATGTGTTCATGCACATGCCCCTTACCTTGATATTTTGCATCTCTATATGATGTGGATGGCGATATACAACAAATGCAGGAATTTGTTCTTTTTCTTCAAATCTACAACACTTTGTGCCTTTGGGTCAATCACCTGCTTCATGATTATGTCATTCTTGTAGTTTTGCTTCATATATACATGGGCTTTGCCTCGGTTGGCTTGGGATTGGGTAATAACTTCTTTGCTAGCCTCCAGCGATTCCATCTTTCTTACTAGGGCACATCCACGCAATGTGATTTTTCTTTTTTTCTTGTACCACAACTTTAAAACTTTTGCGGTAATATTAATGGTACCCATTGATTCTATCAAAGGATATCCCAAAACATGTCCACTTCCAGTATATCCATAGCATAAAAATCTGAATGCGACACATATTTATCCATAGTAATCTTCAAATCTTTAAAAATTTGAACATTTTTCACCCTCAACATCTATTACTTATGAATATTATTTATTAGGAACATACAATTTATTAATAGCTTGAACATTGATAAAATTATGCATGCAACTAGGGTTAATAAAAACAACGATATTTTCTTTATGAATACAATATGAACCTGTAATATAGATTTTTCACATGAAATATACTCTTGGTTCTCTCTTATCCTTATTTTCTCCATGAGACCATTTGTCTAACAATATTTTTCAAATTCTACATGGAGAGTCTCATCATCTCCTCATAATTAAGCGATTTCCGCAAATGCATCAGCTTGCAATTTGAGATCTACCAAATGGGGCCAAGTATTTTTCCATGCTGATTTTCTTTCTTTAATGAATTATTCAATAATAGGGCCATCACACGAAACTTCCACCCTATAAAATACATCTTTCTATAAAAGAAACCCTAAAAAATAGAACAATAAGTTGACGAGAAAATCAGCGGTTTTACGGAAAAACCCTAAAAAGCTTCTTGAAGTTAAAATGCTCCTTAACTTCACTTCCAGGACTCCATTTGACTGATTTTTTTTTTTTTGAAATTGGGTGAAATTGTGAAGAGAATTCAGATATGTAACTTTCTTGGGAAAATTGGGCCTCCAAATTCTACATAAATAAAATAAAAAAATCGTGCGGCAGGTCGCGAGAGAGAAAAACCACGAAAATTTGCTGATTTTAAAACTTTAATATCTTGACTTCCCGGACTCCGTTTGGGATGATTTTTTTAACTTAAGGTGTTTTTCTGAGAGGAAATCATATATACAACCCTTTTTTTCAAAATTTTACACCTTAAATATACCAAAACTTTGATAATGTAAGCGGCCCTCGTTTTTCTTCTCAAAAAAATATGCAAAATAAAATTATTTTGCCCACAACTCACCTTAAGGGAAAGTGTTATGATACCACTTGTTGAGTACCTATGCCGAATATAAATATACTTCATAAATAGCAAAGAATAAACCATAAACCATTCACTATAGCGAACACAAAATAGAAAACCACTTGGTGGGGTAACACCATATAGTAATCCTTATGGAAGGGATAAAACTCCTCAAACAATATTTGCTTGTACAATCACAATATTATTCACTATGTTTTATTACATTGCCTACACTTTTTTTATATAGCTCTCCCTATCTCTAGGAACCTTCTAGAGAGCCTTCTCACATTTATTACATCCAACTACCATGGTGGACCTTATTTAATACCTGGTGGACCTGAGTCCATAACACATTGAATGACCACATTCCCATATATTAATTGACTTCCACTAATAACACATAACTACATTCCCCATTGGGTACTCCTAGATACCTTATATTTCCTCCCTAGGTATACTACATAAAAGGCTAAATGAGGAAGTGACTTATGAGCTTATGCTTGAAAATTTTAGATGGTGCTCGGAAGAAAGAAACACACAACTATTATTGGAGCATTATAGTAATGAATTATAAAATGGTTTATAAGAGATGAACACAGTCTAAATAGTCAAGACGAGAGCATCGAATAATGAATTATAGACTTTTAGTTTCTCGAATTTAGACACAAAGAAAGCAAAATGAAATGAAGAATAATAGGAATCACACATTATGAGAGAAAGCGAGACTCATAACACCACCAATTAGAATCTTTTTCATAAAAAGTCCAAATCGCCTCTACACTTGTGTATTCATTCCAACCCAGAGATTTATAAAGTTTTCCTACACGGAGGGCAGGCTCCTCTTTTTCTCCATCCTTCTATACTTGTGAGGCCAAGAATATATAGAGTAATTTCATATGGAATTTAAACGTTCAGGCCTCCCTGCAATTCTAAAATATATACAAGTTACAAAAAGGAATAACATTTGTATTATTTAAAGGGACCATTAGTAATCAATATGTCATATCAAGACTCCCTTTTCTTAAACCGACATCTATCCAAAACTATCTGAAATACAACAAAATTTTACTTGAGGATTCACCTCAACTTGGCGATTTCTTCCTCCAGGGTACTCCACCAATCGAAATTTCCCCGGCGGCTAAACTCTCCTATCATCCTCGGTTTTGGCCTCGTTTCCACTCTTTTGCTCCCTCTTCTTCTTTGTGGTTGGGTGGCCGGTGTTGTCCACATGTTCAATTATGACAAGATCCATTACTCTTGAGGGGTTTAATCATTACTCAAACCTTGTCTCAGTTTGAGGTTTGGTATAAGAAATTTAGTCCTTTGCATCTTGCAAGAGTCATCTTTCATTCTTACTTATTGACCTACTTGGTACCTTAGCTAAGAACCCAATCGTTCCAGACATCATTTGACGGGTATTATACATGCCTTTCGGACTTCACATATACCTTTATTTGGCCACCCTTTGAAATTACAGATCTCATGAACATAGGTCGAGCTTGTTTTCTTACGCATAAGATGAAAATTTCCCAGAATATGATAAAATGATTCATATATGAGATTTGATGTTCTATGTACTTTTCTCAAGAATTACGCTGTCCACCCGATTACCTTGGTGTGCCACGCTTCATTAATCCACTTCGAATGATGAGCCTGGAGTTAGTTATGTGGTGGCATCCTTTTGGTATATCATCTGGGAAAGTGCACGGACCCGATGATGTGAGGTGATACGACCAAGCGCCGTACTCCCAGTGAGCTATTGACATGGCGTTTGAACCCGCATTGACATGGGGGCCATGGGAAGAAGTGGTTTTGGCAATCCATCGTTTCCCCTCTGATCGTGTGTAAAGAGCACCACATGTTCCCATCAAAACCACGGTATTTTTCCCCGGTCTGCCTTCACAATGTTAAGTACCGTGATATTTGTTTGTTCGATGTAGGTTTCAACCGTAGATCTAAGATTCTTCAAGATTGACATCCCGCCGAGCTACTCCCTTCCCAATTCCACTACATCCATTCATTCATCGCCCGTGAATATGGTAGTAGCAGACTATCGTGTCTCTACTATGGTATAGCATCTCGCTAAACTTCAAAAGTTTTTAGATCCGATAAAAATTGTTAGGGTGATAACGTTGGCTTTATTCAATTTTTACCTTTGGCGGGCTAATGTTTTTCAGCTTCAAATCCTTGGGGTTTCTCTATATACTTCCTCTTCAATGACACCATTTTAGGAAATCTGTCTTTATGTCCATCTGGTGAAACTTCCACTCCATCTTAGCTTCAAGGGGCTATGATGGTTCTTCTCCGAAATTATTATCTAGCTTCACCGGGAGTGAATGTCTCTTTATAGTCAATGCCTTCCCTTTTGAGAATCCCACTGACGACAAATCTTGCTTTATACTTCTCAATACTTCCATCAACAACATGTTTTATTTTGAAGGAAACATTTGGAGAGATACCACATCCTGCACTCTTTAGTGCAGGAACTATTTCCCATACAGATTCTTTATTATGGATTGGTATTCCCTCTGTCATGGTATCTGCCCACTCTTTTCCTCGAGAAAAATAGGTGACTCCTCCTCCTAGGAGATCACACATAAGCGTCATTATAAGCGAAGAATGGTTGTTCTTTTCACACATCTAGGTGGTTCCTTCTGGGGAACCATACTTCTGTCCATCTTGGATAATCTCTCTAGCCCAAGTTGTCTTTCTTTTATGGAGGATGGAGTCATCGGGGATGTTCTTGAACTTCTATTATATCTTGGTCTTCTAGAATTTCCTCATGTCCAGGGAAGTTCACGACTTCCCTCCTTGCTTGGTTCTGTAGCTCACGGGAACCTCCCCTCACTTGATTCTCTGATTGGGGGTTATGGGTTCCTCTTCATATATACTTCTTCAAGTTGATATCTTATTGATTTCTTGGTGGCGCATCTTTATCAAGGTTACATCTGTTGATCTAAATGTGGCTTGGTAACCCGGTATATAAATTCTAAAGGCCTTGAATTACCTCATAATTATCCCACAAATATTCCATTCTTTCTTGAGGGTTCCATCTGTTTCTCTTCTCTTTGAAATGTGTATAAACATTGGGCAGCCAAATATTTTGAGATGGCTTACCTCGGCTTCTTTCGATGAACATCTCTTGGTCTTGAACCCAAGTGCACTATGGGACAATTGATTTTGCAAATATACAACTACCATCGTTTCTTCTACCCATAAGCACAAAGGAATATCTTGATCATGGATCATAGTCTTCTAACTTCCATTATTGTTTTGTTCGCTTTCATTGGTTACCGTTTTATTTGGGGATTATAGGGGAGTGAGTAGAGTTCCCTCTTGAATCCCAACATCTTTGCAAATTCCGCGAATTTCTTTTGAGTGTATTCTCCTCCATTATGTCGCACTGGTATCTTGATCTTTCTTTAGGAAATATTCTCTATCAAAGGCTTTGAATCCCTTGAACTTGCTAAACACTTCATCTTTAGATTTCAAAGATCACCCGGGTTCTATGAGAATAATCATCAATGAATGATACATAGTATACATACCCACTCATGGAGGATGATGGCATTGGGCCACACATCGAATGGATGAGTTCTAGGACTCACTTATGCTTTGTTGTCTCTTTTTGGAAAAGGGTTATTGATGTTCTTCCTTGTGCACATCCATTGCATATGCCTTCATGATCAACCATGAGTTTTGGTAAATTTGTGATAGCTTTGCATATGTATGGTAGTACCTTTAATAGTTAATGTGAGATAATCTTCTATGCAAAATTTCATGAGTTTTCAATGGCGTGGGTCATGGCAGTTTTTGAGTGACCCTTTAGCTTATATAAACCATTTTCTTCTTTTCCAATGATGATTGTTTATTTTATGGTTTCTCCTTTAGCCGCGTTGCCTTCTGCAACCTTTATAGCTTCCTTAGGGTTATTACACGTGAACAAGGTCCAACAAAGCGACAACAAAGATAATAGCACGATAATATAAAACAATAGCATGAACAAAACATCCACAGTAGCTCATTTGGAGCTATCACTTGTAATTTGTCTAAATCAAAGATTAAATTAGCCAGATACAATACAAAATGAGGTCAACACTCTCCTTAGTGTTGTGATCAAACATTCCTTCATGGCAACCCGGAACTAACACATGAGATTCTTCCTAGAGGAGGTGTTAGTTGTATGGAATAAATGATTACATTAAATTTTATCTCTATATGCTCACATGTTATTGGTATAATACTTTACAAAGGCTGTTATATCAACTATAGTCATCAACTTGTCATGTGTACCTTTGAATCTTATTAATTTGATTAATCAAACGTGACCTTGTCTCGAGATGAATGATTTCTTTTCTTCACAAGTCTCCCTTCGCTCAAATTGATGAGTGTTTTCTTCAACATGTCTTTTTTACTAAGACAATACACTATCTTGATAGAGGTTGGGTTAGAGGATAGAAGTTCTATGATCTCAACTTTTAATCCATCCTAATACCTTAACTAGAAGGATAAAATGATTACGAAACATTGATCAATATAACTAATGGATGCATATCCGAGAATGATCACACATGGGTTGCATCATTCCTCTGAATGTGTTGGATCTTGATATCCTTTTGGATCTATGGAAGAGATCCCTTCTCCACAAATACTCTTTAAAGTTTAACCATTTAAATTTTAAACATATGTTGGTACATACCTCTGATAGCATTTGCAGGTGGTGGCACCATCTAGCAATGGCAATTAATAATTACCAACTCTTAAGAACTTCAAGAGTTACTGCAACTAATTTTCTGACTACAAGCTGTACGTCGCAGCTACTTGAGTTGATCACCAACTAGTTTTTGAGACTTCAAAGTGAAATTGCAACTTAGGGTTTTTATGAGGAACCCCTAATTTTTTTCAAACTTCAAATTTTGAAATTCTAATCCAGGGGATAGATCTTGTTGACTAAGGAAAGTAGGCTGGGGTGTAATCAGATTTATGAAAATCAACTTTTACCCCCTCAAACTTGATCGCAGTTTACGGGTGCTTCTTGTACCGGTACTACGGTTTTCCACAGTTTTCGGTACTTTTATTGAAGCCTAGGGTTTCACTTTACGTGACTCTATCTAGCCGTTGAAAAGGTGTGTTGAAGGTGTAAAAATGATCCTTGAGGAAAGGCTCACTTTTCTAGATGGTTTAGGGATGAAATACCTCACCGTAAACAAAAAGTCCCTAATTTGCATGTATGACAGCGGTGGCCGTTTTTCACTTTTTCTCTTGTGAAAGATGCTCTCTTGACTTGGCTTTGATACCATGTTAATGTTTAAAGCCATTGAAATTATGGTTCCCTGCTTTTGCATTTTAGGTGAATGCTTGACATCCCGTAAGACAATATCCACTTCCGAGAAATGCACTGATCACAAGGTACACACCATTTATCATAGGAAACCCTCATGGAAGAAAACCGATAAAACTTCCTTATTATAGATAGCCTATAAAATGCCAAGGAGATAACTCAAACAAATATAGAGAGTCCTCTCTAAATGTGTGCCTCTCTCTCTCTCTCTCTCTCTCTCTCTCTCTCTCTCTCTCTCTTCACCGAGGATGCAACTCTGAGAACTTGTCTCTTAATGAACAAGTGAGGTGTGTGTCTAGGTGAGGCACTATCATCCTTATTTATACAAGACTAGCGTTAGTGGGCTGTACAGTGCCAGGGAGATGGAATCAGACAGATGCTGGAGTTCCTCTCCTGAGATGTTCTCTCTCTTATATATATATATCTCACTCTCTCTCTCTCTCTCTTCACCCGGGATGCGTCACAGGCTTGTCTCAAAGATGAACAGGTGAGGTTATTGATGATCTAAATTGGACACTAGACTCCTTATTTATGCACAATCGCGGCACGTGGGGTTTCCTTTCAGCGGATGGCTTCTTCTCAAACTGGGGGTTTATAACCACCTTTATTATATTGAGGGGCCTCTTTGGTATTAGACCCGATTTCTTATTTTGACTATTACAATTATATTATGATGAATCCACAAAGGGGATTGGTTCCTTTTACAATAGCACAATTATATTATGACCAATCCACAAAAGGGGATTTGGTCCTTTTACAATAGCTGACATGATCAATCCACAATGGGGATTGATCCAATGAATAATATATCAAATAATAATAAGAATACACTTTGCAGTTACATTATTTCAACAAGGTGGGAGTCCCTAGGGAGTGGAAAATACCAACTGATATTTAGAGAGGATGGATTGGAGGTCATGCAGCACAGAGGGTGTCTCAGTTGCATGTATGGCATGGAGTTGGGAAATAATGCCAAAATGACCTTTTTTGAGCAGTGTTTCCATGCAATGGGAACTAATGATCTCAAGTGAACCAGCGGTGATGCCTTGGAACTTATATTTTTTGCCCTCTTGCTTGAATTGAATGGTTAATTCATTGAAATCCATGAGAATGGGACCCAAATTCCTTATCCAGTCTTCAACTAACACAATGTCACAATCTCCCATGTCGATAGCAAACATATGAGATTTCAAGTGGTAGTCACTAATTTGGAAACACACATTTTCACAATTCCCTCCACATTTCATGGAGTCGCCATTGGAAATCATGATTTGGAAATTATTGACTGCATGGATATAGCAATGAGTTTCTTGGGCAATGCGGTGATGAATAAAATTATGGGTGCTTCCACTATCAACAAGAATGACGACCTTCCTATGCTTGATGTAACTGATTATCTTGAGGGTTTGGGGAGCAGAGAAGCCAGTGAGAGCATTTAGGGAAATGACCAGCTCTACTTCGGGAGGTTCTTAGGGGGTGGTTATGTTAGTGGTTTCAGATGACTCAGACACAAGGGGAGTTTCAACATCCTCTTCCGAAATATCCTCTGAGATGGCCATAAAAATATTTTGTTCCTTAAACTTGTGGCCCAGAAACTATTTGTCATCATAATTATAACAAAGGCCTTTGAGTTTCCATTCATCCATTTCATCCCTGGTCAATTTTTGGATCTTTAGTGGAGCAGAGGGAGTAGTGGTATTTACTTCTTTAGTGAGAGGAATAAAGGAGGGTTTCTGGTTTTGAGAACATACAACATGTTGTGCTTCTTTATCTCTTTTAGTAGCTTCCACCCAACTCTGAGGCTGAGCCATGAGGACATGGGCACGAATTTCATCCTTGAGGCCACTGATAAAACATTGTGGGAAAAAGGCATCAAACATGCCCTTTGTCCAAAAAGCCAGGCTCTCAAAAGAAGCTATAAAGTCTTCCACTATTCCTGATTGTTTCAACTTTGTCAAATGGCCTAAATGGTTGGTGTTAGTGTCAAAGTGTTCATAAAGCTCTGCCACAAAGTGTGTCCAAGCAATATACCCTTGACGGGAAGTTTTTCTCCATTACCACCATTGTCAGCGTTCTTGATCTAGATGGAGAACACCATACCGAAGTTTGGCCAAGTCATTTGTAATGCCATATAAAGAGAAATAATGTTCCATTTGGGTTACCCAACCAGTGGGATCCGAGCCATCAAATTTGGTCACATCCACCCACGAAAGGCATAGGTCACACTGAAAGTGATGGGGCTGAAAATTATGGGAATGAGAGGAAGTTTCAGCTTTGTTATGTGGAGGTGGGTCAAATAAAGGGTTATCTGCAGGGATATGCAACTTGGTGCAGATCATCGAAACGATAGATTCAAGATAGGTAGTCATGTCTTGTTTGAGTTCCTCGATTGAGGCGGTGATGGAGGACAACCTGGTGGTATTGATGGCAGCAACATTGGCACTGAGTTGTTTCACTTCTTGCTAGGTCTCTGTGAAATTAGATTGCAAGGTATTGAAGCGAGCTTCCAAGTCTTGGCTACGGGTATGGGCCATGATGACGAGGGAACCGAAACGGGGCGGGTGGGGTCAAAAAACATTTTGCTGAAAAAATGATATGTGTGAATGTGATAAGGGCGAAGAGATAAATCTAATGGAATAGGTCTCAAATAATGGTGCAAAAATTTCCAGACTTCTTTTTTTCTTACACCTGCGGAGTTATACTCCGGTCTGAAGAATACTGTAGTGATGAAATGCCCAAATGATCAACCAAGAATAAATGTGTAGTGATTTGGCAACCCGAACACAGTTGTGCAACAATAGATCTTGTATGTTTGATTTTTTTTGTTTCCATCCCCAAGGGTTAGGTATTCAAGGGTTCTACAGACAAGGGTTTTCCCTGTGCTATAGCTCTCTGATATACGTGCGGGGTCCAAC